>CM069136.1:99281696-99330316 GCA_035221665.1 Okamejei kenojei | reverse complement strand
TCATAGAGAGAATAGTATTCCCTGCAATCTTCAGAACTGTGGACCATTGGATACAAACATAATAAAAAAGCTTTAACACAGTATTCATGTTCTTACACTTTGCACTGGTGTTATGTGCATGAGTTCATAAATTGTAAATCACAAAAATTGTTGCAAACCTAGCTACGTGCAAACATATATTAACTTTGATGCAAACTGTAATTCCAAGTTGTTTTGGTGTAAAATGAATGAAAGGAATAATATCCATTTGAATGCTAAGAATAATAGCCATTCTATATTCTTAAGTGGCAATTAATATTATTTGTATCATTTCAATTTGGTAGGTAGTCCATTGTCACATTATTTTTATATTCGGCACAGCAAATCCTGCATTACTAATATAGAAACCCCTTGATTTTCATTGCGCAGTGCTGGCAGCTCTATGTGGGAATGAAGTGTTCAAATTCTCATGTTAATCTGATAAAATATTTAGACCTTCCAAGCAAGTCAATCATGCATTTCAGAAGATCCAAAGTCCTTCTCAAACATATCATTCCGCCTGCACTTTGATCTAAGGCTCCCTCTCAGAGTTCAGAGGAAGAACAACCAATTGTGTTCTCCTGGCATTGCTGCCTTAAGATATCCTTGCGGACCTAGAGTAACACCTAATGTTCGGTTAGAACCTGTGGCGTTTAGTGATTCCTTCATTTCAGGGAAAGCATGAGCTGCTAGGGGCTAAGAAGTAGATTTCAAGAATTTATCTTAATGTAATTTATGTCCGGATGTCAGAATATTCAAAACCGAACTGAGATTTTAGCACCGGTAAAAACAGACCATAAGTAGCAAAGCATTTTTCTGTGGGTTAGATGTTTCTATTTACATTGGAATTTCTGCACTACAACAACGTTTTCACCAGTAGAGTCAGAGCCAAAACCGTTTCATAACACTTTAAAAGGAATACAAAGTAAGTTGAATGACCAAGGCTAGTGTAAGGTTTGATGCAAACCTAAACAGATTGATGTGCAGAGCAACTTGGGATCGGATTTAAAGTGGCTCATAGCAAATAGAATGGCAAAGCTCTGAATATGCTTGCCTTCATTGATGGGCCATTAGTCCTTATGCAGCTCTATAAGACATTGGTTAGGGCCGCATTTGGAGTATTGCAATGGCAGTTCTGGCGCTCCAACAAAAGTAGTGAAACATTTGAAGGCGGTGCAGAAGAATTTACCAAATGGTCCAAATTGGAAGATGAGCTATATATATATAATATATATATTTATAAATAAATATATATACGATACAATACAAACATACATATATAGATTCAAGATAGTTAGCAGTTTTATATACACAGAGAAAGGTGGGGTGTTCTGGACTGTGTTGCCAAGGGTGGGAGGGTGGGGTGGAGGCAGACTACAAGAGAGGCATATAAGAGACTTTTAGATAGGCGCAAAAAAATCATGCAGCCGATACAGGGGGTATGGATCATGTGTAAGCAGATGAGATAAGTTTATCTTGGCATCATGTTCAGCCTGGACATTGTGAGCTGAAGTGCCTGTTCCTGTGCAGTACTTTCTATGTTTCTATGGTCTATAAATTACCCTATGTGCATAGATGACACAAATGTGGAGGAGAGTTGATGGGAACTGGAGATCATAATTTGGGTTTTCGGGTATGATGGCGTGTAGCTGGCAGCAATAATTGGTGCAGACTCGGTTCCAAATAGCTGATGTCTTGTTTAAATTGTTTAAGGGTTAAGACAATTAATCAACTTCCTATATTGCAATAATGAACTGAAGATTTGCCCTGGAGTTTTAGAGACGTTTTTGTCTGAACTCATTGATTAAATCAGAAAAAAGCATGCATAATGCTATTAAACTAATTTACTTGGTATGAGTAGGTTTTTCCCATGACCCAATTCATGCTACTCAGGCACCAGATGCATTAAACCATCTATTATTCAGTCTGCCTCACAATTTTAGCACATATCAACCATGGTGTGCATGGTGTGTGGTGCATGTACTACAGTTCTTTAGGTAAAACGAGAACGCCATAAACTATGCCCCCTATTGATCAAAATCAGTATATCACTACTGTCTGTGAGAACAAATCCATTGTTGGAAATTCAATGATATGTTAAACTGACTTTTGGAAGCTACAATAATATTTCCTTTGTCATCTAATTTTCTCAATTTCCTGTCCATTTCATAATCATTTGTGTGGATCGCCTCACTTTTTAAAAAAATATTGACATTGTGTTAAACATGGACATCATCAGAGAAAAAATTGAACAAGCTTGTCTCAGACCTACAGAAAAGCTGTCAGAAAATGTAATGAAAGAGACAGACATTACGGAGACTCTTAAAGAAGACAGGAAATAATGTCAGCCAGCGTCTCCCTCTGGGCATCTGCAGGTAAGAAGATAAAGTGGATGATTTATCAAGTCATGAAATTCAGATAGAATTTCAGACTTTCAAGACCATATTTAAAACAGATTGCGCTTCCCATTTCATATATAAAGGAGCTGATAGGTACCTAAGTGGAATGGGCAATGCTAATAGTAATGATGCTCTTTTCCATTTCCACCCATGTCCTAACCACAACAATTATCTCCAGATCCTTGAAATTCCACACTTGTTATCTCTTGATCAATCAAGTTTCTTTTTTTAACCACAACAACTGACTTTAACAAATGGTTTCCACATGCTTTTTAAAATCCACTTCAACCCCAAAAGTTTGCCTTCAATGCAGAACTCTCCACCAGCATACTCTCCACTACTTTAGATCTTTGGGTGCCCTTAATGGAGTTCCTTATATTTCACCATTATCTTTAGACAAAAAAGAAGCAACTAAAGATTTGTGACAGGGGACTTAAGCTTCCTTGTGCTCTTTCAAACACAATACAAACTACTAGCCTTTGTATGGATAGACACACCATTCTGACCTCTCCACTCATATCCAGCACCAGTAAACTAATGCGTACTCTTCTCTGAATCCGTCTCTTCACATGTTTTGTTCTACCCTGACTTGCAACCCATATCCATCAAGACTATTCCTTTGGCATTGTTGTCCTTAGCTAGGCCAAAAAAACGGCAGAAGCCATCTTCTTTCCATTTTCACTTTCCAGTCTTGATTTTTTTCCCACAGCCTTCAGCATATCCCCATCTCTCTAACCCTACTTAAAGTGTTTTTAAAATCCCATGACAGGCTCACCCTTCCAACCTCCAACTACTTCATAACTTTTATCTGAACTGCATACCATGTATTGGAATGTTCTCATAAAATATCTTCCTCGTGCCCTTTTCTCTTTAGCGTCTCTGTAAAAACAGATTTGTGGAAAGGTCATTGACCTAAAACATTACTTCCCTAACAGATGCTGCCCCAGAATTTTCTACTTTTATCTCAACGAATACAGAGTTGTTTGAGCAAGCTTGTTCTCATCCCTTCAGGGTTGGTTGTACCCTTTGTATATATGGGAGCCTTTTGTATTTCCCTGCATGAATAACATATAATAAGTGTTCATTGCGATGATGCAGTATACCTTATTACTGCATTCATCCAAAAATGACATTATTGAAAAGCAAGCGTGATTTGACTCATTAAGGAGTTTTGAAATGTTAATCACCAATTAAAAAAATGCTGAATTGTTGTAGTGTGGGGAGAAAAGTCATGGAAAGAATTAAGTAAGGAAGCTGAAATTCCATATTATTAGCTTTTGCTTGCAATGTGTCAGATCACACTATCAGCTCCCTGGTTAGGGGTATTCTAAACCACACTCCACACTCTCAGCTACTCCCCCTATATTGCCTCCTTCCTTCCCCATTCCCAGACCTCAGACTCATCTACCTGTACTGTACTTATGCGGAGCAGCCATACAGTAGTGCAAATGGAAGAAAACCGCTGCCCTCATAGCCTACCAGCAATGTGGGTTCAATTGCAAACATTGTGTACAATTTGTACTTTCTCCCTAAAGGATTCCATACCTTTTCATCCCACATCACAAATACACATGGGCCGGTAATGCTAATTAACCACTATATAATTGCCTCTCATACAGCAGTCTACTGGAGTTTGATGGGAATGTGGAGGAATAGTTTGCAAGAAAAATTTTGGGAAGGGAAACGGATTGATATGTGAGCCAGCATAGACCTAAAGGCCAATGGTCTCTTCTATGTCTTTAGGAATTATGAAACAAGTAATCACATTCCTGGCTTGAAGGAAAAACAGCAATGTGTATTACCAAGGTAAAATACTCCACGTATGTCATTTAACAGTAGGATTAAAGCATTTTGAACAAATGTAAGAATTGTTTATGCAGCCCAAGATTTTTTTTTTCTCTCCCATTGATTCCAGACTTCTGTACATAAATGTAATTAAATGAATAAAAGTCAATATTACTTTGGAGATATTTTGTTTTTCCTTAACTCAGTTGCAGTTGTGTTTAAAAAAAATCATCCTGGATTTTAAGTCAGGTCTTCCTGAACAAAATCTAATGTCGGAATAGCAAGTTTACTATTTGTGAAGATTTCAAGTAGCGTCGCAGAATAATCCTGTGAAGATAAGCTTCCAAATTATGTCGTAAAGCAGAGAAATAACCAAGTAGAAAAATGTGGTTCAGTGGAATTTATTTATCTTTTATTTCGCTTCCAAAGCAAGGTGTCGTGTGCTTAACCTCACGCTGTGGATCCTTGAACGTGTACAGATTCTGCTGGCAAGGAATTTATACAAATATAAAAAATAAAAACTTTGCAAGCCTTCCACCAGGCTTTATATGGCAAGATAAGTAGCTGTTGATTATAGGAATGAAAATGAAAGAAAAATTGTTAAACTGACTGCCCATCCTTGGTGATTAGCAATATGAACAACAAGGTTTTATTAATTTGTATTGATTGGATCAGGAACTGCAATGGTTATCATGATGTTCCTGGTTATATTATATTCTCCTACTTTTGGTGAAATGCACAGGCAGGGGTTGAAAGTACTGCTCTTCCATCCACCACAAATAATGATTAACCATCTTAAAGGCCCATGCCTGTGTTTAAAGGGTATGGAATCATATCTAATACAGCTCATCTCATGATATTGTCTCCACCTGCATTATTCCCTCAGCTGCATTGATATTTTGCAGCCACACAGCTGTCAACTACTGTAGTCATGTCAAGAGTGTTTAATTGTCAAATGTACAGAACAATAAAATTCTTACTTGTAGTAGCTTAACAGGCCCAGATATGCAACCTATACAGATGAGTAATATATTCAAAATATATTCAATAAATTAATGACCTTAGCTATTCTTGAACCTGGTGGTCATGGTTTTCAGGCTCCTGTACCTTCATCCTGGTAGCAGGAGTGAAATGAGTGCATGGGCAGGATGGTGTAAAACCGTACCTTCCACCAACATCCTTTCAATTGAGCTGGGTGTGGGTGGTGGCCAGGAATCTGATGTGCCACCTTCTGCAGGACCCTCTCAACCACTGGGAATATCAGACAATGGGCAAAGGATGCGTGAAAAAGTGCAATATAATAAGGTTTCAAATAATGGGGCAGACGTACTAAATCTAACAGGCACATCAGTGATGAAAGGCAAAAAGATAATACATGTGATGGGTTCACTGAAAGATACTGGATATGAATGTGCAAAGATTCAGCTGGTAAAGAATTTATACAACCATTATGTGTATGAAAAAACTGTAGATGCTGGTTTATCTTATACAAGCATTGGTTTGTCCACCAAGTCCACACCAATCATCAACCACCCCATTCTTGTTAATTTCTACATTCATTTCATTATCCATGTATTCTATCGACTGCCTCCAAATTCTACCACACACACTGCATAACACCAAATGCCATGATTTTGGGATGTGGCAGCAAACTAGAACACATGGAGGAAACCCACAGTGTCACATGGGGAACGTGTAAACTCCCGCAAACGGTACCTGAGGTCAGGATTGAACCCGGATCTCTGGTGCTGTGAGCCAATAGCTCTACCGCTGAGCTAATATGCCGCCCTAAAGTACTCGTTAGAATAAATCTGACAACCTATGGTTAAATGAGATCATGCTGGAAAAACAGGGATTTGTTGTTTTTGAAGTATAAACAGTATAAACGATACACGATTAGGCCTCGTTGAAACCTCAATGAAGAAAGCATGGACTGATTATTTATCCTACCATAACGTACAGTGTTAATGCTCATCTCCATTGTTTGAGACTAATGAAGTAAGAGAAAATAATAAAAGCAAAACAAAAAGCAAAATATGTATAAATGTCAAAAGATCTGAAGTGTTTGTTAAACCATATAATTTACACAGCTGTATTATGTCCAAAGTCTTTCTGCTACATTAGTGTAGATATGTTTATCATCCACAAAACTGAACAAACATTTTTAATACTAGTGATCATCTTGAAAAGAGCATCTTGAAAAGAGCGATGTTAGAACGTCTATTGAAAGTGACATTTCCTGCTAACCATCAACACATGTAAACTGGATGTAGTATTACTCAAATATGTTCATAATAGAAAATAAAAATGCAATAATTTTAAATACGTTACAATATTTAAGATTAAATAGCTTCTTAATCTCAAGACAAAAGTGCATGATCTGTACACACGCACACACACACACACACACACACACACACACACACACACACACACACACACACACATATATAAAAGGATAGAATCAGTGGAATTCTATAAAGATAAAGTGGAAGCATGGAATTGTTTGGACAGCAATCTACCTCTGTGAACAAAGGAAATATTAGGGGTGAATATAAGGGAAGAAGGGGTGGAACAGAGGTGCACTGTGGAGTTGCTGTCTTACAGCGCCAGTGAGTTTGAATGTTCTTCCCGTGACCGCATTGGTTTTCTCTGGATGCTCTGGTTTCCTCCCACAGTTCAAAGACATGCAGGTTTGTAGATTAACTGGCTTTTGTAAATTATCCCCAGAGTGTGGGCTAGAACTAGTGCATGCATGATCGCTGGTCAGTGTGGACCCGATGGGCTGAAGGGTCTGCTTCCACACTGTATCTCTAAATTAAACAAAACTAAATCATTAGTGCTAAACCAATGGTTGAGGATTGACCATCAATTCTGCTCACTTTGACTCAGTCCCATTGTAGCCATCTGAACCAAGTGTCAGAAAACGTTATCAACGGTGGAAATGTAAATTGTTATTTGGCACAGCAACTGAAGTCAAATTCCTCCACACATTTTCCTTTCCATTCATGGTATATGAAAAACAGATTCTGATAAATAATTACACTTTTCTTTTTTTTGGCTGTCAAGGCTGATTCCATTTCATACAGAAATAAGCATTCTTCTGCTCCAGCTCAAAATTAAAACTGAAATGGTTTGGATTGTCATTGAGTTTATAGTATGTAGGTAAGGTGCATTACTCATTGACACAGTGCTGTGTGCACTTCCTCTGACTCCTTACACAATACATTGGCTGCTTGCCTGGAAATGTGGTACTGCTTGGATCATTTTGGATTTTCTCCATTTTTATCTAACTGTTTCAAATAAAAAAAAGTGCATGTGTCACCACCGGATATTGATATCAGCTAAGGTAGTTTATGAGAAACATCAGAGGTCATTAATTTTGGAAACTGAGACACAATTACAGGGGAAGCGAGGATAATGGGAAGTGAATGGGAAAATGATATTAAGGCCAAAATTGAATTAGCCATGTTTTTATTAAATGGTGCAACAGGTTTGATGGGCTTATAGGTCTGCTTTTTTTTAGTTTATTTTAATGTTTAGTTAGTTTTTAATGTCCCAGGTCATATTTAAAGTACTCTCAGTTTTCTTGATTAAAAGATTCAAGGAACTGCAGAAGCTGGTTTACAAGAAAGACACAAAGTGATTTTTTTTTTTCCCAATTCAATTCAATTTTTTCAACGGAACAGCTCAGCGGTTCAGGCAGCATCTCTGGGGGACATGGATAGAGCGACGTTTTGGATTGGGGATTCTTCAGACTTGCATCTGAAGAAGGGTCTCGACCCGAATCGTCAACCAATCCTTCTCTCCAGAGATGCTGCCTGTCCCGCTGAGTTACTCCAGCTTTTGTGTCTCTCTTCGGTTTAAACCAGCATCTGCAGTTCCTCCCTTCCAAAAATACAAGGGGATTGTCCTATTTTCTAACAAAGAAGAAAACAGAATGCGAATTCGGTTAGATATGTAAAATCGCCGTTTACCAACATATATTTGACCTTTTTTTTTGATTGGCCACTTGCTGAAGACGGAAGGTGACTATTTGGGTTCCGACCCGAAACGCCGCCTATCCGTGTTCTCTGGAGATTATATAGCTGACCCGCTGAGTTACTCCAGCACTATATCTCCCGTGATGTGATTGAACGAGGGAAACAACTCTTCGTAAGGAATCCGATTGAAAAATTGGAACATATGCAACTCGTGGGCAGAATAAGAATTCAATGTCAATAAAACTGTAGAAAGAGAAATAGAAAGCGGGAAAGGAGGAGTAGATAAAATAAGATAATAAGACAGACATAACGGAAAAATTAAAAAGAAAACATGAATAGTACTTTTCCAAATGTCTGACATCTTATATCTGCGGGATACTTGCGATAGTTCATTTTGAGTGCCAGAAATAGCTCGGCAATGATCAACACATATATCATCTCATTAACAGGATTTCTGGACTGGAATTTACATTAATTTTCTCTGAAGATACACAAGAAATGCTGGAGTAACTCAGCGGGACTGGTAGCATTGCTGGAGAGAAGGAATGGGTTTCGAGATGCTGCCTGGCACGCTGAGTTTACACCATCATATTGTGCCTATCTTCGGTGTGAACCAGCAACTGCAGTTCCTTCCTAACTTTCCTATTAATTTTCTCTGACCCAGTTCGTTTCATCCAATATTCAAACTAGAGGGAAAAAAAGTATAATTGCATGAAATGCATATCAACTGTGAGCCAGCAGTGAAGTGCCGTCTTCACAAGGTTAGCAGCGCCAATAAATCAGACAGCAGATTTTTTTGGAAGATAGTGGAAGCAAGTTAGCCGAGATTGCAAAGCACATTCAACCCCGTTTGTTGGTACGTGAAACAGTGGCCCAAACATATGTGAATCAATTTAGCTG
Source organism: Okamejei kenojei (assembly GCA_035221665.1). NCBI lineage: Eukaryota > Metazoa > Chordata > Chondrichthyes > Rajiformes > Rajidae > Okamejei > Okamejei kenojei. Next base: position 99,321,231 of record CM069136.1, on the reverse strand, counting down.
CGTTAGAAGTGTTTGTTTTTAACACCTAACGAATGCGAGCCACGAGAGACCGCAGATTCTGGGATCTGGAGCAAAAATGACATCAAACTATGGGGGAATTCAGCGGGTCAGACGGCATCCGTGGAGGGAAATGTCGACAGGCGACGTTTTCGGGTCGGTTCCCTACTTAACTGAAGAAGGGTTCCGACACGACCTATGATACAAAACAAAAGGGTACACAAAAGGTTGGAGAAACTCAGCGGGTGCAGCAGCATCTAAGGGGCGAAGGAGATAGGCGACGTTTGGGGGTCGAGACCCTTCTTCAGACTGTATGCACCCGCTGAGTTTCTCCAGCCTGAAGAAGGGTCTCGACCCGAAACGTCGCCTATCTCCTTCGCTCCTTAGATGCTGCTGCATCCCCTATGAGTTTCTCCAGCCTTTTGTGTAACCCTCGATTCTCCAGCATCTGCAGTTCCTTCTTTAATACAAAAAAAAAGCTCTGACAGATTCGGTAGTGAAGCTGACACAGTGAGAGGAACGTTTTGAAAATGTTAACATGATACCCGTTCCTGACTGCAATCTCCCCACCCGCCCAGATAGCTCCCATCTGTTTGCGCCCAGCCGGACTGGGGCAGAAGCTGGACGAGCAGCCTCCGATGCCCCACTGCTCCCTTACCTTGTACACCGTGACGGGGATAATCGATGACAATGTGGAGCAGGTCCCCCAGAGCCAGGCTGGCGATCAGGATGTTAGGTCCGTTCCTCATGTACTTGTTCTTGTAAATGATTCTCAGCAGCGTGGAGTTGCCGATGATCCCGATCACGAAGACCATGCAGGAGACGATGGTGTTGATGTACTTGAAGGTGTCCTTGATCTCCGGTGGCCGCTTGCACATCGGACGCAGCCTGCCCCGGGTCCAGTTCACACTCTGGATGCTTGCGTTGAGGGTGTCCAGCTTGAAGTTTACGGCTCCAGTGGGTGAGATCGCCTCTCCATCTGTGGGTCCCACCTTTGTCCCGTGTTGAGGCACGGTCTGGACCTCTTGGCCCCGGACGGCGCGGATGGAGCTCTCCCCGAGGGTCAGGACCAACAGTCCGACGAGAGCAACACGACGGGCCATCCTCACTCTGACGACCAGTCCCAATAACTGGGGACGCGGAGAGGTTCTCACTGAGAAATTATAACGGAGAGGAGGAGCTAGGAAAGGAGAGCAGAAAACATAGGATTACACCGCAGTTAACATCCAACCAATTCCACTTGCTTGCTTCAAGCGCCGCGGGGCTCCAATTTATCACCACTTTCCACTGGTCCCTCACTCAAAAGTTCAGTCCGTTTCTGATAAGGATCGGCCGGGATGTACTGGAGGAAATTATCGCCCCATTATAGTCACCTCGCAGGCAATAGAAGTGGCAAGAGTGGGTACTGATAGCCAATGATGTGTTAATGAGAACTTTGGTTAATATTTGACGGAATAAAACGTGTTATCCTTTACCACCGACCTTTACGCCTAAATTTCAACGCATCTGCTGTGTTCAATTCTCGGCTGAGACCCCGTTTTTCCTCCAATTCTCCAAATTATTCAGCACCATGTTCCAGGATATTCACGCGGTTTTATACTACAGAGGTCTCCCCAGTAAAGGCGTCTGGTTTATTATGCGTGTGCCCCTGCCTCAATGCTTGCAGTAGATTGGTGCTCGGAACCCGCACTCTATGCTTTGAGTACTTTTTTCTGTCTCTGTCCGGCTCTTGGTCTGAGCGAACGGGCGAAGCTTGCTCGGTTTAGCTCTTGCGGTCTTTATCACAGTCTCCATCAATCACAAAACACCCCGCCTGCTGGGTCAGCCCTGCATCATCCGCTCTCGGATCCTAGTCAGCGAGCGGCATCTTCCCTAACCCTTTTCCCCCGCAAGGCTTTCGGAAGGGAGACCCAGGCTTGGCGAGCGAAGAGCGTTACCGACGCCAGCTCCCTCGCCCATGCACGGCGAACAAGGGCAAGCGCTTCAAAGTCGGTGATCCGGCTATCTGATAGAAGTCGTCTTGTAGAGCGGACCAGGAGTTGGTATCAAGTGCGGTTGTGGCTGGGAATCGCACAGAGTCTGTGTGGACACGCAGTGTAATTTGCTAATACTGCAAGAGAAGCCCAAATTAAAATCAAACTAGTTAAAAAGCACATTGTGCTCATCAGCATTAACCTCATCAGGTTAAAGTTTATACCCCCCATCCGATTGGGAAATAAATAGTTTGGCTTGGAGTGTTTGGGGGAAAAGAGAGGGGGGTAAATGCAACTGATGGGAGTGTTCTGCTATGAGCCACAATATGTTGGGTGGGCCTCAAAGACCTGTTTCTGCACGTAAGAGAATCTATTCTTATGGCTTTAAACTAAAATCCAAGTAGCCTTAATATTCACTTGAATAAATTCACAACCTCACCGTAGCTCCCATTTCTTCTTTGGCAGGCTACGTAGACAATATGATAGCCCTGGGCTTATTACCAGTCTCTCACTTAAAAGTCCCCAAAACTCAAAATGACCCGTTGCTTGTTAAATCCATACCCATGTTTCTGAAATCTCCACTTCGCCCTTCAACTGCAGCCTTCCACTGATCTCTTTAGCTCACTTGCACCACATCTTTCTTCAAAAGACAATAAATATTTCAAGAGTGCCTGCAATATCCCCTCTTTTGATTTGTAGGTAAGAACTGCAGATGTTGGTTTAAAGCGAAGGTAGACACAAAAAGCTGGAGTAACTCAGTGGGACAGGTAAAAGCTGGAGTAACTCAACGGGACAGGTCACATGCAGCATATAATTCTCCAATACCTTTGCCACCTCTAAAGGGATCCCATTACTGGCCACATATTCCCATCTTCACCCCTTTCTGCTTCCCTCAACTCCCTGGTCCACTCGTCCCATCCCACCTAAACTACCCCCTCCGCAGGTACTTTCCCCTGGAACTGCAGGAGATGCCTTTACCTCCCCCCTCGACTCCATCCATGGACCCCCACAGTCTTTTCAGTTGAGGCAGAGGTTCATTTGCACCTTCTCCAACTGTATCCGCTGTTCCAGGTGTCAACCTCTGTACATCGGCAAGACCAGGGAAAAGGCTCGGCGATCGTTTCGCAGAACACCTCTGCACAGTCCGCCTTAACCTACCTGATCTCCCGGTTGCTCAGCACTTCAATTCCCTCTCCCATTCCCAATCTGAACTTTCTGTCCTGGGCCCCCCCCCCCATTGTTAGAGTGAGGCCCAGTGTAAATTGGAGGAACAGCATGTCATATTTCACTTGGGTTGCTTACACCCCAGCGGTATGAACATTGACTTCTCTAACTTCAAATACCCCTTGCTTTCCCTCTCTCTCCATCCCCTCCCTCTTACCAGTTCTCCCACCAGTCTTACTGTCTCTGACTACATTCTATCTCTGTCTCGCTCAATCCCCTGACATCAGTCTGAAGAAGGGTCACCCACCCCTTCTCTCCAGATATGCTACCTGCCTGCTGAGTTACTCCAGCTTTTTGTGTCTACCTTCCCCTCTTTTGATTGTTTTAAATCCAAGGACATAATTGTTGCACCATTATTTATCCTTTATGCATTTGAATCCACATAATATTTTTCATTTGAATTTATATGCTTTGATGTCATTTCTAATCTAAGCTTCTGATGTCATAACAACCTGCTATCTTGCATAAATACTGAGGCAAAGTGACTGTTTAATATTTATATTCTTTCACTATTGATGCTTATTTTTATATCCTGTCTCTTCTATCACAACTTTCGTATTTTATTGATACATCTGTAAAACAATTTTAATATTAAATATTCTTTGATAATTTAATTTTCACATAAATTCATTTAGTTTTAACAACTATTTCTGAGTCCCCTTAATCTCTTTGCACTTTTTGTCATACTCTTTCCTTGCATCCATACATTTAATGAACCCTTCTTCCCCTGATTTATTCCTTCAAGTCTTTATTTATTAATTGTATCTCATCAATGTTTTGTTTATTCATGTACCTTGGCAACATCCAACTCTATCTTAACAGCAATTCTCTCAATCCCTCCATTGTGTTACAAATTGTTTATCTGACATTAAATCTTAAATTAGCTTAATTTCCTTCAATTAAACGATAAGAAGCGGAAGCCATCGTCTTCGCTGAACACCAGCCTACATCTGTTTTTCTGCTACTGATTAGCTGCTCGTTATGCTGACCCAAATTCTTTTCAAGCCCACTACCTTATTTAACTCTGAGCTGAATTTTAAAACATCCACCTTGACTTCCATCATCTCTGCTTCCTCAGAACGTGAAGGAAATTTGGCATGAATCTAATGACTTTTCACCAATTTCCACAGATGCCTTAGAAAGCATCCTTTCATAGAAACATAGAAAATAGGTGCAGGAGTAGGCCATTCGGCCCTTCGAGCCTGCACCGCCATTCAATATGATCATGGCTGATCATCCAGCTCAGTATCCTGTACCTGCCTTTTCTCCACACCCCCTGATCCCTTTAGACACAAGGGCCACATCTAACTCCCTCTTAAATATAGCCAATGAACTGGCCTCAACTACCTTCTGTGGCAGAGAATTCCAAAGACTCACCACTCTGTGTAAAAAATGTTTTCCTCTTCTCGGTCCTAAAGGAATTCCCCCGTATCCTTAGACTGTGACCCCTTGTTCTGGACTTCCCCAACATCGGGAACAATCTTCCAGCATCTAGCCTGTACAACCCCTTAAGAATTTTGTAAGGTTCTATAAGATCCCCCCTCAGTCTTCCCAATTCTAGCGAGTACAAGCCAAGTCTATCCAGTCTTTCCTCATATGAAAGTCCTGATATCCCAGGAATCTGTCTGGTGAACCTTCTCTGTACCCCCTCTATGGCAAGAATGTCTTTCCTCAGATTTGGAGACCAAAACTGTACGCAATACTCCAGGTGTGGTCTCACCAAAACCCTGTACAACTGCAGTAGAACCTCCCTGCTCCAATACTCAAATCCTTTCACTATGAATGCTAACATACCATTTGCTTTCTTCACTGCCTGCTGCACCTGCATGCGTACTTTCAAAGATTGGTGTACCATGACACCCAGGTCTCGTTGCATCTCCCCTTTTCCTAATCTGCCACCATTCAGATAATAGTCTACCCTCCTGTTTTTGCCACCAAAGTGGATAACCTCACATTTATCCACATTATACTGCACCTGCCATGCATTTGCCCACTCACCCAGCCTATCCAAGTCACCTTGCAGCCTCCTAGCATCCTCCTCACACCTAACACTACCCCCCCAGCTTAGTGTCATCTGCAAACTTGGAGATGTTGCATTCAATTCCCTCGTCCAAATCATTAATATATATTGTTGATAGCTGGGGTCCCAGCACTGACCCTTGCGGTACCCCACTAGTCACTGCCTGCCATTCTGAAAAGGACCCGTTTACTCCTACCCTTTGCTTCCTGTCTGCCAGCCAGTTCTCTATCCACATCAATACTGAATCCCCAATACCGTGTCCTTTAAGTTTGCATAATAATTTCTTATGTGGGACCTTGTCGAAAGCATTCTGAAAGTCTAGATATAACACATCCACTGGTTCTCCCTTATCCACTCTACCAGTTACATCCTCGAAAAAGTCTATAAGATTCGTCAGACATGATTTACCTTTCGTAAATCCATGCTGACTTTGTCCAATGATTTCACCACTTTCCAAATGTGCTGCTATCCCATCTTTAATAACTGACTCTAGCAGTTTCCCCACTACCAATGAGACTAACTGGTCTGTAATTCCCCGTTTTCTCTCTCCCTCCTTTTTTAAAAAGTGGGGTTACATTAGCTACCCTCCAATCCTCAGGAACTACTCCAGAATCAAAGGAGTTTTGAAAAGTTATCACTAATGCATCCACTATTTCTGTGGCTACTTCCTTGAGTACTCTGGGATGCAGACTATCTGGCCCTGGGGATTTATTGGCCTTTAATCCGTTCATTTTACCCAACACCACTTCCCGGCTAACCTGGATTTCACTCAGTTCTTCCATCTCATTTGACCCGCGATCCCCTGCTATTTCCGGCAGATTATTTATGTCTTCCTTAGTGAAGACAGAACCAAAGTAGTTATTCAATTGGTCTGCCATGTCATTGTTCCCCATGATCTTTCCTGAAGCATCACAACTTGCTTTGGCAACCACTGTGGTCAAGACCACGAGAAATTGCAGAAAATTGTGTACGCAGCTGTTCATCACCCAGACCAGCCTCCCACACGACAACTTTATCTATACTTTGCACTACATTTGGAAAGCAGCCAACATAATCATGGACCACTCTCTTCATTCTCCTGCTGAACAGAAGGTTCAAAAGCTTGAAATTATGTACCATCATGTTCAAGAACAGCTTCACCCCTACTGTTATTAGACTCTAGAATGGATTTCTCATATGAATTCCTGATCTCCAAATCTACCTTGTTGTGAATCTCACACCTTTTTTTTATCTGCACTGTCTGTGCAGCTGTAACACTCTGTTCTGTATTGTTTATTTTCTTGTTTGCATACATAGATAGCATACTCATCTATAGGAAGAATTGCCTGGATAGCACACAAAACAAAGTTTTTGTACACCTACACATGTATTATACACATGACAATAAAAACCAACAAAGGCAATACACCTGCTCCATCGCAAACAAGTTCTGCTTTCATCTATATAGCATCACCCTCCCTGAAGCCATGTCCCAAACGACATCAAAGCATTTAAAAGTGCTCCCAGCTGTGTATGTCATCCCAGAATCAACTCACACAACATAGACCCAGACAGCTGAGGAACAGGCCTTTCGGCCCATAATAATTGTACCAGTCATAATGCCAATTTAAATGAGTCCATCTGCCTGCACACTGCTTATACCCTTTCAAGTGCTGTCTGGTCATGTGGCTGTCTAAATGCTTCTTAAATATTTCTATTGTATCTGCACCTCCTGTCATCTCATTCCAGGCACTTATCACTCTCTGTGTGAAATAAAATACCGCACAAAACTTCTTTTCTCCTCTCACGTTAAACCCAAGCCCTCAAGTATTTGACATTTACACTCTGGAAAAAGAATTGGTCTATCTACCTTATCTATGTCTCTCATAATTGTATATATTTCTGTAAAGTCTCCCCTTAGCCTCTGAAACTCCAGAGAAAACAATTTAAGTTTGTTCAACTGAACCTTATAACAAATACTTTCTAATCCATCCAACATCCTGCTGAAACTCCATTGCATTCTCTCCAAAGCCTGCACTTCCCTCCTGTAATGCAGCATCCAGAACTACATACAGTACTACAATTGTGGCTCAACCAAAATTTCACACAGCTGTAACATGACTTGCAAACGTTTATACGCTCCAGGGGGTCTTGCCATTCTCTGTTTCATTTCCTTCCATATTTGACCTCCCAAGGTGCAACAACTACTTGTGTGGATTAAACTCCATCTGCCATTTATCTGCCCATATTTCCAACTCATCAATATCTTGTTTTAACCTTTGACAACCTTAATCACTATCCACAACTCAGCCAACATTTGTGTAATTTGCAAATTTACTGAATGCCCCCCGTACATTAAATCAACATAGGTCACAGCACTGATTCCTGTACAATACCACTGATCATAGACAGAATAACACCCCTCCAGCACTACCCTGTGCCCTCTATAGCCAAGCCAATTTTGAATCCAGAATCTACCACATCTCTGTAAATCCTATATGCCTTAATCTTCTGGGTCAACCTACCATAGGATACCTTGCTTTTCCATATAGAAAACATCCACCACTCTCTTCATCAATCATTTTCATCATCGCCTCAAAAAGTTTGTAAGACATGACTTCCTTGCAAAAATGATGCAAATCCTATTTCTCTAGCATTTCCTCCAGCAGTGTTTACCTGTCACTGGTTTGAGGAAGAATGAACCACTAGGACAAATCTGAGACCACCAGTGCCATTGTGTGGCCAAGGCTAGGCTGCCAGGAAGAAACCCTAGACAACCAGGGCCTCTAATGAGGTTAGGACTGAGTGGCCAGGACCAGCCTGAGTTGCCAGTGCCTCTTCCTGCCCACGGGCAACGAGGGACTGTAACCACAACAGAGGCAAAGACTGAGCTGCCAGGATAATGTAGATACTGCCAGGTTCTTCAAATCCAAAGCTGAGCCTTCAGGATAAACCTGAGACTGTTAGCACCTGCTTGAGATGCAAGAGTGAACTACAGGGAGAAGCCGGAGATCACCCTGCCTTTTTTCTACATGACCAGGACTGAGCTGTCGGGACAGACCTGAGAGGGTCAGTGCCGCCGCACATATGCCCTGATGGTGAGTGACAACACCCCCATGTGCTCCTGGACCTTATTACCACTGTAAACAAAATATATATGTGAGTTCACCCTACTGCGAGTGTCGGTGAGTCACTGACGAACCCGGAATTATTTCCCGATGCCCACTTTTGGAGAATGCGGGTGAGACCACACTGGCTGTTCGCTTGATGGAAGAAAGAAAATCAAATGGAGGATTTCTACTGTTTCCAAGGCTTTCTTGATGTTGATTGACCTTCTTCTGGTCTGCCACTCATACATCTGTTCCCATCTTGTAGCAGGAGTATCAGTCAGAAGGACTTTTCTTGAAAAGGACACCAGAACATTGCCCCTCCCTTCTCTCCAGAGATGCTGCCTGTTCTGCTGAGTTACTCCAGCATTTTGTGTCTATCTTCAACAGGACATTAAATTGTCTTGAGATTGAATGGTGTCTCTTGGGTACTGCCATGGGTGTATTCACAGCAGAACTCTGCACCTTTGGATGTCTTCAAGCAAGCCTTGTTTTTCTTTTACTGATATTTAACACACTAACTAGACAATTGCTGCCTAAAAAGTGAACAGAAATGGCGAGAAACTGACAAAGGACTCTATAATACATATTTTTTCTCCTCAAGTCCTGTGATGATCACTAAGTTGTGGTGGGGGGGGGGGGGGGGGTGGAGTTGGTATGTGACAGCGTCCCCTCCCTCAGATGCCGCTCTGATCCCGATCACCGGCTGACTGGCTAGGAGAGGCCAAATCACAGCATCATTGGTAACAGCTGGATCCAATTAGCTGATATTGCCTTGGCCACCTGAGCCTTGCCAGCATACTCTCTATAAAATGCAGGTAATCCATCCAGAAGGAAGAAGGAAGAAGGAAGAAGGAAGAAGGAAGAAGGAAGAAGGAAGAAGGAAGAAGGAAGAAGGAAGAAGGAAGAAGGAAGAAGGAAGAAGGAAGAAGGAAGAAGGAAGAAGGAAGAAGGAAGAAGGAAGAAGGAAGAAGGAAGAAGGAAGAAGGAAGAAGGAAGAAGGAAGAAGGAAGAAGGAAGAAGGAAGAAGGAAGAAGGAAGAAGGAAGAAGGGGGAAAGCTTCCCTGCTAGCTGTGTTCCACTGTCACAAGTTTGGTGATGACAAAGCCACTGGGACAAACCTACACCATCAGCGCCACCGTTTGATCAACGCTGGGCTGCCGGGAAGAAGCCCTAGACAGCCAGCTCCTCTTCTGAGGCTAAGACTGAGTGGCCGGGCAAGCCTCAGATTGCAGAGCCTCTTCTGGACCATGGACAATGGGGGACTGTGCCCACACACAGTGGGAAAGTCTGAGCTGCCAACATTATCCACAGACCGCCAGCAGCACCTCTTCACCCCAAAGCTGAGCCGCCAGGTAAACGTGAGACCGCCGGGCAAGGGTGAACTACAGAGAGTAGCCTGAGTCACCACACCCCCTTCTTCAAGACCAGGACCGAGCTGTTGGGAGAAGTCCAAGATTGTCACCGACAACGCACATGTGCCCTGATCACGAGGGACAGAGCCCTCATGTAGTCCTGGATTTACTAATGTAAATACAATATATACATACGGGTTCACCCTACTGCGAGTGTGGGCATGGTCACTGCCGATCCCAGCGTATGTATTTTTGTTTAATCCCTCTTGTTAACAATATTTCATGTCCCCTTTTAAGGCTCATGTTTCTGTGTGCAAGTTCTTTTCTGCTTTCTTTCTATTCTTCAAATCCAGATCTCTTGTGTCCCTTTCCCTAGAAGATCATCACATTCCATTTCTCCAGAGATGCTGCCGGATACACTGAGTAGGTGTGATCTTTCTCCTTCTTTTTAAATGCTATTCAATTTTGAGAAAGGAGCAGGACACCCAAGTAGATGCTGTCTGACTTGCTGACCTTATCTGTGCATGGGGGGTTACACAAAAGGCTGGAGAAACTCAGCGGGTGCAGCAGCATCTAAGGAGCGAAGGAGATAGGCAACGTTTCGGGCTGAAACCCTTCTTCCTCCGTTGCAGGTCTGGGTGAGTGAGGCCCGAAGATTCGGGAGAGTCAATGCGAGGTCCTGCTGGTGCCGGCGCATTGCAACCAGGGTGGATCATAGTGCCCGGTTGGAGGTCCGAACTGGGAGGCAGGGAATTGGAGCTGGAAACCACGAGGTATGAGATGGAGGCGCAGGCAGGCCCCGAGGAAGCAGATGTGGCTGTGGTATCGAGTCTGGGTAAGGATGTGATCGTAGAGTTAGAGGGAAGGGGGTATCACAGAGGGGAGTTAGAGAGTTAGAGAGGAGGTTGTGAAACTGTCTCTGTAGGGAGGAGGAGAACTTCTTCAAAGTAATACCTTGAGGAGATATCGCTGTGGAGTAGACAAAGTGTTAAAGAAGGAACTGCAGATTCCATAGGGATCTGTGCATGGCTTTGTCTAATTAGATCTAATACATATCCAACAGCAGATCCATTCACTGCCCATTCAGATAAGACATTCAGACTGATAAGTGCCTATGAGCATAATCAGCCACTTACAAAAATGCATTTAATTTATAAATTAGCGTAATCAGAGATAAGGAAAAAGTAACAAGGGAGTAGAGTATCTGCCTTTCTGTTTTGGTTAGCTGGGTGCATGTCAAATAATCTATTTAAACGTTTGCGATTTTAGAGCAAAACACAATATAAAGTGAACCTGTAAAGTATGTGTTTTCACCCTATCTCATACACTTTACAAGATTGGATCTTGTGTCTAAAAAACTACAATCCTCAGGACTTGGGGAAAGCAGAGTCCTCAAGTTTTATTGGAGTCCTTAGACTTCCTCCAACTCAAAGGCATCGCTATGGGCCCCAGCTATGCCTGCCTCTTTGTAGGGTACGTTGAACAATCTCTGTTCCAGGCATACACTGGCCCTATACCCAAACTCCATCCCAGTTACATTGATGACTGCATCAATGCTACCTCCTGCACCCATGCAGCACTCATGGACTTCATTAACTTCACCACCAATTTCCATCCTGCACTCAAATTTACTTGGACCATCTCTGACACCTCCATCCCCGTTTTTGATCTCACAGTCTCCATCACAGGAGATAGACTATCGACTGGCATCGATTACAAACCCACTGACTCCCACAACTATCTCGACTACACTTCTTCCCACCCTGTTTCTTGCCAAGACTCTATCCCCTACTCCTCTGTCTACGCTGTATCTGCACCCAAGATGCAAAAAAATAATGCATATTTTTCATTCATTATTCTTTATCTCTCCACATCAATGTCTATATCTCTCATTTCCCTTATCCCTAACCAGTCTGAAGAAGGATCTTGGCCAGAAACGTCACCCATTCCTTCTCTCCAGGGATGCTGCCTGTCTCGCTGAGCTACTCCAGCTTTTTGTGCCTATCTTCAGTTTAAACCAGCATCTGCAATTCCTTCTTACATAAGTGGATAGAGAATTGGCTTCAAGGAAGGAAGCAGAGGGTGATGGTGGAAGGTCGTTTTGATGGAGGATGTAGTTGAGACAGGTACTAGAGATATGGGCCAAACAGGCAGATGGGACTGGTGTAGAAGGGGCATCTTGGTCTGCATTGGCAAGTTGGGCGAAGGGCTCTTTGACTCTTAATTTAAAAAATTGGATTAATGTTGGATTAGTGTAAATGGGTGGTTGTTGTTCAACGTGAACACAGTGGGCCATAGGGCATGTTTCCATGCTATATCTCTCTGTGACTCCATGACAGTTTGATCCGGCATTTTACTTCGGAGTCACGTGAGTGACTACGTGAATAGAAGCCCGCACAGCCGTTGGTGCGTCATGACGTCAGACGCTGGTGCAGTCGCGGTTGGAGCAGCAGCGCTCCTCCGAGCGGTAAGTTTAAAAACCAAGGTAAGAATTGTTGAACTTACCTTTAGGTCATTTTCTGCGACGGGTTGTTGGCGATATGTTGCAGAAAATCAAGAAGGTGTCGGCGAGGCGCTCCGTAGGCAGAAAGGAGACTGACCAAGAGAGTGTTGGGGAAGGAGGCCCGTCTAGTACACCTGGTCCGGTGCTGGCTACACAGCCAGTGGTTGCGGGCCCACTGCCGGGGGGCAGTGCAGGCTTGCCAGTAGGGCGGAAGGCCACTAGCAAGTCTGTCAGGCCCGTAGATGAGTCGGGCCAGGAGGTTATACCCTCCTTTGGAGAGACCGTTTGCTCACGGCTCTCCCAAGTCGAGATTTTATTACAGAGAATGCTCGACAGGGACCAGCTCCGTGAGGAGGAGTGGTGCCCAAGTCAGGCTGAAGGAGAGCTTGTGCTAGCAGCGCCTGTTTCAGGGCTGCAGAACTATCCTGCCTGTGAGGAGGATGTTCAATCAGTGCAGTTTGATGACACTGAGTCTATACTGGGGGAGAGCAGTAAAAAAAAGTTCGGTTGGAGATAATCCCGAACATAGCTGGAAAGTTTGCTGAGCCTAGAGAGGCTGGAGAGGCGATTGATGGGGAATTGGCTGAAGCCATTCAGTATATGCTCTCCCACCAGTTACAGGAGCTAGCTCTGGACGAAGCAGCTAAAATTACAAGGCTCCGGTTAATTGTGATCTCCTGAAGGTGCCGGTGGTTAATCATCAGATCTGGGCACAAATGGGTATGCCTGCTAGGGCTCAGGAGATGAAGTTCCAGAAAGTTCTTAAACTGCTGTCGGCAGGTATCACAGCTGTGGTAAAAATGATTGATCCAAGCAATGTGGCTGACACACACCAGGATGGACTGGGTTTTCTTTGCAATGCGTTTTTTGAGATTAATAACATCAGGAGGACTGCTATTCGGCCAGTGCTTAATACAAGTTTGGCAAGTTTGTGCAAACCAACCAATATTCCACCACAAAAATTTGTTGTTTGGAGGTAATCTTGCGAAAAGAGTCAAAGAGTGTCATGAAGATGTTAAGACTATGGCCCTTATTAAGCCGGTGGCAAGCAGGGCAAAAGGTTTTCTCCATATTGGAAAGGAGCTAATATGGATCCTGGAGAAGGAACGAGCCGTTCAGGTTTCCAATTTCGGAACTGGCAGGCTGCCAGCACGAAGGGGAAGGTGCCTTTCTCCACGAGAGGGGCGAGGACAACAAGGTCCGCAAGGAAGGATGCAGGTAAGGAAAACATTAACAGACGATAAATTAATTGATGTTCCTGTTCAAATTGGTGGAAGGTTAAAGTTGTTTCTCAAGCAATGGCAGCAGTTGACATCTGACTTGTTCATACTTAGTAGTATTGAAGGGGTAAAAATTGAATTTTACTCTAAGGACAGTCTACCTAATCAACATTTTCCTAGTCGTAAACTTGTTTTCCTCAGATGAGGAAAATGTGCTTATTTATGCAGAGATTCAGTTATTGCATAAGAAAGGGGTAATTGAGCCCTCTGTTTATCAAAGTCGACAATTTGTGTCAAATATATTTCCTAGATCTAAAAAGACTGGGGGGTGTAGAATTATTTTGGATTTATCGAGTTTGAACAAGTTTGTTTGTTATAAGCATTTCAAAATGGAAACCTTTATTACGGCCAAGCATCTAGTGACCAAAGGGTGTTATATGGCAACTATTGATTTAAAAGGATGCATATTACTCGGTGTCTATTCATGAGGATGATAGAAGGTATTTGAAATTTATTTGGATGACTCAGTTGTGGCAATTCAGGCATTGCCCAATGGATTAACTTCAGCTCCTAGGCTATTTACTAAATTGGTAAAACCTGTGTTAGCATCACTTAGAGCTAAGGGGCATGTGGTAATGGCCTACTTAGATGATATTCTGATTGTTGGCAAGACTCGTGCTGAAACTCAATCATCGGTTTTCAGTTGTTAAAATCACTTTTGAGCAATTGGATTTGTGATTCATCCAGATAAATCTAAATTATCACCAGTCCAAATTATTGATTATCTGGGGTTCACCATTAATTCAAATCACATGTTTGTGACTTTGCCCAGGGATAAATTGAATCAGTTAATTGAGGACTGTGTTAATCTCATTGGAGAACAAAGGCCTTCAATTAGGCAAGTAGCCAGGTTAATTGGGAAGTTGGTGGCAGCATTTCCAGCTGTGCAGTATGGTCCTCTGCATCATCAACAATTACAACGGTCCAAGGAACAGGCACTGAGAATACAAAGGGGCCATTTTGATAGGCCTATGCAGTTGTCAGCAGGGGCGATTGCTGACATACAATGGTGGATAGCAAATGTTTCGACAAGTTTTAGGAAGGTTTTGGTGGAACCACCGTCATTGATATTACAAACTGATGTAAGTGCACTGGGTTGGGGTGCAACAGACATGGTTTCTAGTTGTGGAGGCAGATGGAATGTGGATGAGACATCGCTTCTTCAACTAAGAGGGATCAATTATTTAAAACTGTTGGGCACCTGGTATGGGCTCAAAGCTTATTGTTCTACAAGGAGGGACCTGCATGTGCAGGTTCAGATTGACAACACCACAGCAGTGGCATATGTAAACCACATGGGTGGAGTTAAGTCACAGTCTTGTGATAGACTGGCTAACCAGATTTGGAGCTGGTGGATTGACCAAAATATCTGGCTTTCAGCACTTTATTTGCCAGGAAGGTTCAACACGGTAGCTGACACTAGGTCACGTCAGTTTTAATGACAACATTGAATGGATGTTAAATCATGATGTATTTAACCAAATGATTGTTCAGTATGGATTGCCAGATATTGACCTGTTTGCATCTCGGTTAAATCATCAGTTACCTCGATATGTTTTCATGGGAGCCAGATCCTGGGGCAGTGGCAGTAGATGCGTTTTCGCTACATTGGGGAGGAATGTTTGTGTATGTATTTCCTCCATTCTGTCTCATTAGCAGGTGTTTGCAAAAGATCAAGGAGGACTCTGCTTCAGGGGTATTGGTAGTGCCAGATTGGCCTACACAAGCATGGTTTCCTGTGGTATTACAAATGGCTAGGGAGCCTTGCATGCTTATTTCCCAAGAATAAGAATCTACTGGTAAATCCAGTCACTGGGGATCAACATCCTTTACATGATCGTATTGATCTGTTAATTTGCAGATTTTAAGGAGCCATACCTGGGGAAAGGACTATCTCATCGGACTGTGGATGTTCTCACGTCGGCCTGCAGGGATAGTACACAGCAGCAATATGTCACCTACATAAAGAAGTGGGAGCAATTCTGCCTACAGCAGAATATTGTAATATCACACTGCAGGGGTTACGATGTATTAGAGTTTTTGTCAACTCTTTATTTTGACCAAAAATTAAGTTATAGTGCGATAAATTCAGCCAGAAGTGCTCTGTCTTCTTATTTGCCTATGAATGCAGAATTACATACAGTAGGGACACATCCGTTAGTTTCACGGTTCATGAAGGGAGTTTTTAATTCTAATCCTCCTAAACCCAGGTATGTCGGGTATTTGGGATGTGAGTGAGGTTCTTATGGTCCTTCGCCAGTGGGCTCCGATTACAAGTCTGTCTATAGCCAAATTAACTACTAAGGTGGTCAATGCTTATGGCATTAGTTTCAGCTCAACGTGTACAAACGTTGCAAAAGCTAAGGCTGGATAGAATGCATGTTGTCGGCAGATGCCATTACATTTTATGTCTATGATTTGCTTAAACATAATAGAAGAGGCAAGACAGGATGTAAGATTGTGTTTTCAGCATATCCTGCAGATGATCGCTTGTGTGTAGTCTCACATTTATCACGTTACATTGAGATTACTCAACCTCTGAGGGACAGAGTCGGCTTTGTTTATTAGTCACAAAAAGCCACACAGTAAGGTGTCGGTGCAAACAATTTCAAGGTGGCTAAAGCAGGTCCTGGCAAGTGCTGGAATCGATACTGATAAATTCAAATCGCATTCCACCAGGGCAGCATCAACTTCCGCGGCAAGGGCGATGGACGAGCCAATAGACCATATCCTCGCGGCCGCAGGATGGTCCAGTGAGCTAAACTTTTCAGAGGTTTTATCACAAGCCGATTTCAAGGCTCGGGATGTTTGCTGATTCTGATTTGAGTTCTGTTACACTTTCCCCCTGAGTTAGAGGGGTTTGTTATGATTTGTTTGTAAATAAATTGTTATTCGTTTAACAAAACGTGTTAATGATGCATGATTGAATTGTTAACGACTTTTGAGTTCAATCCAGGCAGTGTGAACGACGGATTTCGATCTGCGGCATGAATTCACAGTGCTTTGAAGTCTTCACGTAGTCACTCACGTGACTCCGAAGTAAAATAGTAAGATTAAACATGAACTTACCAGTTTGAAGTTTGATCTTTATTTTATGAGGAGTCGAGTTGAGGGACTACGTGCCCTCCGCTCCCACCCTCATAGATCTCATCTGGTAGTTCTAGTTTTAATCATCTTACCATTATACTTCAGTCATGGTTTAGTTGTGAATTCATTCCGCTGCTTTGAAGATTGACGCACCAACGGCTGTGCGGGCTTCTATTCACGTAGTCCCTCAACTCGACTCCTCATAAAAATAAAGATCAAACTTCAAACTGGTAAGTTCTTGTTTAATCTTACTATTTATGAATGATGTGTATATATAATAATGCAAAATATTCAAGCTATTTTAGCAGAGGAATCAGGGTGGGATGTGGAAACAGCATCAACAAAATGAGCAATTCTGAAGATTGACTCTAAAGTTGAGTGGACTAGTGGATAATATTAAAATAACTAATTTGAATAAGATATGAGAACAACTAAAGGAAATATAATTGTGGAGATTGCTCACAACATATAGATTACTTCTTGATGCAACGCTGAGCATGTGGCAAATGCATTTTCACAAGGTCGTACAAAACAACATTTTTCTTTAAACAATTCAAAGACAGAGAGGAAATGTTACATTTACAAATCTTAAAGTAATAAACAAAAAAAGGGAGATATGGGTTTAAATTAAAAAAGTGATCAGCAGAGTAAATAAAGACTCTGAGATCAATATGTCAGGTTATACATTATAATAACAAAAATCAGTGACACGCAGCAAGAAGATAAACGTGCAATTGAACTATTGAAAACCAGAATAATTTAAAGAGGATCACTGTTTTCAATGACTAAGTATTGACAAGGGAAAACATGAGGAATACATAGTCTCCAAACAAGGATATTGTTTGGGGAAATTAATTCCTATATTGTAAAATGAAATGAACTTATTGTTATGTAGATTAATTGGATGTAATAAATAATGCTTCTTGACCAGACAATATTTACTCCAAGGAATGAAAGAAGCATTGTGAAGATTTGAGAATCTTCAAGTCTTATTTGACCCTGAGCGGAGCTTCTGACCTTATATAGTCTCTAAAACAAAGACTTTCTGTGTCCACCTCCTTCATAGTGACCCATCCTCCACTCCTGCCTCAGCCCATCTGCTGTGGCACCCTCTTTGTGGACTTTGGTTTCTCTCGACTTTCAACTGTTCTCCAATTTGGCATTTTACACTTAATCCCAACCAAAATGTTACTGCTCATTGCTACCAAGTTCTATTCCTGTGCTGTCTGTGCTACAGCCTCCCAATATATTGATTCTATAAATAGATTATTGAAGACAATTTGTATATGCCAAATATTGTTATGCTTCTCTCTTAATTATATCCTTCTATTCTTTTCCTTTTACTAACAGCTAGCTACCCCTTAAATCCGCCTGTATTCACTTAAATGTTTTGTGTCGCAACAAGTTTAATATGCTATCTATTTATCTAGATAAAGCATTTTCTCCTTAATCTCTTAATAGGCTTCCAAGTTTTCATTCTTAAAATCTCAACTTTTGTCATCTTGAACAAATTAAAAACATATTTTCCTTACTTCTGTCCCTTTTATAATGATAAAAGTTTAAGCTACCTTGCTTCCTTACTTTTTCTTTTCAGGAACATGCTTTGTCTCACCATGTGCATGCCAACCTATTTGCCTCTACATAGTCCATATCTCTTCCCTGCCTGTACATGTGTCCATATAAATGGCTCTTAAATGTCACCATAATAAAACAGTATTTAATGTCATCTGTTTTTCCTGAAAGTTCAGGCTTCCTGTCTCAATTAAACCATTTGTATATTCTTCATTTAAAGTGGAAATTATACGTAATAAAACTGGAAAATACTGGAAAAACTCAGCAAATCAGGAAGCATTAGGTCAATGACTTTCCATCAGAATGATTAAAAACAGAGACCAGAAAGATCTTAAGATATAAATGATGTATTGTGAGACAGCAGAACAGAATTTCTTCAAGTCTGGCATTCCTGCAAGAAACATTGCAGCGGATTAAGTTTTCACCAAGCATAAACTGGTTCTATTCCTGTTCTGAGGAAGTTGAAGGAAGGTTGTGTTGGAGACTGTTCCAGAGTTGGAGAAGTTGTCGTTTGACAGGTTGGTTGCTTGGGATGTTGAAAGCATGACCTTTTGCTTGCTGATATTAGAGAATTGAGGTGTGTAAAACCCTCATAAATGGTCCTTCTCCATTTTGAACACATTATGGCCCAGGGTTACCATGAGTCAGTGAGGACACTATATTTTATCAAGACTTTGAAAACATCCATGAAGTGTTTTCTCTATCCTCTGAGAAACTGAAGTTGGAGTTGGGTGAAAATTGCCTCTGCCGATAAGCCATAAACTTAGTTGTCAGATTTAATTCTTGACCTTTCAATGGTCTTTCTCTCATGCAGCTGAGATTTATTCTATCACATTGCAGGCAGTGGCAAATTTTGTTGCTGATGTCTGCCTTCACTGAGATTTGTAAAGTGAACTGTTTCCCAAGGTCTCCCCATGTACTTCATTTGTATTTATTTATTATTCATTAATTTCTGGGTTTGGATCTGTGAGATATGGAAATCTCTTGCATATATAGCACTTACTTTTCATCCTTAGTTGACTGAAAAGGTTGTAGTCAGCCAGAGGGTGACTTCAAATGCTGGCCTCCTTCTAGTGATCTACCAGTAGAGTTGTTGGGTAGAGACCTCCCGGATTTACAGTAGATCTATCAGCAATGATGCAATGGGAGTATATTTTCAGGTCAAATTGCTTTGCAGCTGGTAGGAAAACCTAAAGGAAGAGACATTGCCATGCACTTGTTACTCCTATCTTAACTTGGCAGTAGAGATTTTCCACTTGGAAGGTGAAAGTAGAAGTAGTCTGAATGTTGAAAGGTGGAGTGTTTTGTGGGTTATACATGCTCAATCTACACTCTACTCAGCAAGTTATTTTTTAGAGCAGCAGATGGCATGTTATTGTGCATAGTATTGAGTTTCATGAATGGTTGTGAGAGGTGTTACCAGGCAAACTTTTAGTATTTCACCAGAATCCTGACATGTCGCATAGATGGTGGAGAGACTGTGCTGTCAAGCAGTGAGTCACCTGCAACAGAATACCCAGCTTCTGCCTTGTTCCTGTTGTCACGGTATTTATGTATCCTTGCAGTTCTGTTCAGAGTTGAACCTCATGAGGTTTATGGTGGAGACTAATGGTGGTTGTTTAGATTAGATTCTTATTAGAGAGTCTAATTCCCCAGTTTCTGATTCTTTTAAATGGGACAAGCACATTTAATGTATTTCAATCATTGTAATATCTTGTACAGACAAAGCAAAGAATCAAACTGTATAATAGAATGTACACAAAATGCTGGAGAAACTCAGCGGGTGCAGCAGCATCTATGGAGCGAAGGAGATAGGCAACGTTTCGGGCCTAAACCCTTCTTCAGACTGTATAACAGAATGCTGCTCTTTATTTCTAATGGAATGACATCCATAGTTCTGGTTGTATGCTATCTGGGTGCTCCTCATTAGGGAGGATATTTTATCTTAGGAGAGAATGTAGCATAGTTTGGAGAACACTTAGGGTATTCAGAATACCACCATACTACAATAAGTGTATGTTTCTGATATCGTAGGCGAAGGAGATTGCTTTGGATTGGGAAAAGTTTCAAGTCCAGAATCGAAGATGTTCATAACATGCTCAATAAATTGTGACCAGTTTTTCTCTGAACTATATTTACCTCTGATCACAGAAGTACAGTGCACAAACCTGTATTTTTACATAATACATTCTCCAGGATAGGCAAAAATATAAACACAGACATTAGTCATTAACATAGAAACATAGAAAAATAGGTGCAGGAGTAAGCTATTCAGCCCTTCGAGCCAGCACCACCAATCAATATCATCATGGCTGATCATCTAAAATCAGTACCCCGTTCCTGCTTTTCCCTCATATCCCTTGACTCCTTTAGCCCTAAGAGCTAAACCTAACTCTCTCTTGAAAACATCCAGTGAATTGGCCTCCACTGCCTTCTGTGGCAGAGAATTCCACAGATTCACAACTCTCTGGGTGAAGAAATGTTTCCTCATCTCAGAACTAAATGGCCTACCCCTTATTCTTAAACTGTGACCCCTGTTTCCCCCAACTTCGGGAACATTTTTCCTGCATCCAGCCTGTGCAATCCTTTAAAATGTTTATATGTTGCTACAAGATCCCCTCTCATACTTCTAAATTCAAGTGAGAATCTGTGAGCATTAAGCTTAAATGGAGAACAGTGACGCAGTTCCCTTAACTAAAATGCTAATTGACTTGCCAAGGAGCACTGTTTGGTTAAGCTCACATAGGTAGACAAAATAGATGTTGAAAAGAAAAATATAACTCTCTCATTTCAAACAAAAAATCTGGAATAGTTACTATAATCTCCAGAGTGGTGCATAGCTTTCCAAAGTACAGTGCAGCATAAAGATTCCAGATGTTATTTATGTTTTAGATAATACATGGAATTTTCCTCTAGTCTTTTGGATGCATCAAACCAAACACATTGTGATCCAGTTTTAAGTATTATTGTGTGGAGCAGACCCATGTGGAGCAGCAAACTGTTTTCAACAAGTTGATGGAGATCAGTGGCAGTGAATATTTATGAATCTGGTGCATCTCTACAAACTTGCCAATTGAGACTGGTATCAATTATATTATTTTGTCCTTGCTGTTTAACACAGGAAACACTGACAAGGCCAAGTTCTGACTGAGATTAGAATTCTCTGTGTTTGTCGATCAAAATGATTAGTAGTGATCTTTCTCTTGATGAAGACACAATGAAGTGCACATGCTAGAATCTTGAGCAAAACATTTAGTTCTGGGGGAACTCATCTGGAAGCATCTGTGGAGGTAATGGATATGTGACGTTTTGGGATCGAGATTATTCTTCAGGTGATGGCCGTGCATGGAGAGAGCAGGAAAAGAAAGGTAGGGCTGGGACAATGCCTGGCAAGTGATAGGTAGCTACAGGTGAGGAGGATTTGAATGGCATTTCGGTGGAGTAAGTGAGAAGGGAGATTAAAGGGTGTCAGATAATAACTAAAGAGTGAAATGTAGAGCTAAAGTGGAGGATATACATGGAAGGGATCAAAGGAGGGGAGAAATAAGAGCAGAGGGCTAGTGGGAGAAATGGGTGTGCACTGGGGAGCGGCACATGAAAGAGAGGGGTGAATATTTAGTTCAGAACCTTTCTTCAGCTCTGCAGATGCTGCCTGACCCACTGAATTACCTTAGCACTTTGTAATTTGCTCAAGATTCCAGAATTTGCAGTTCGTTGTGACCCCATTTTGCAGATAAGTTCTCACCAGGGTACTGTGCAAATAAAGCATTTGTTACCTGGAAATAATTGTAGGCCTCAATCCCTACTCATTGATAACAATTTTAGGTATAAATTCAGTGCTAAATAATGATGCTGATGGCACTCTGTACATGTTGATAGAGAAAGGTGGCCGTGACCCTACTAATAAAGACTAGAAGCACTGATAGATCTTGATCCTTGTGTACTGAAGTAGGAAGCACTGCTACCCTTCTTTCTTTGCAGAGTGAAACTGATATGAGTGATGGGCTCTCACCTTTTTGCTACAAATGCTGGTAACCCTGATAGCAATCTCTCCTGGTAGCACTGTTAGCCCTTTGTCTTCGATTGAGATTGACATTAGTGACAGCCTTCTACTCTATACACAAACCTGTCTGTCCTTGGCCTCCACTCCCAGGCTGAGGCCAAACATAAAGCAGAGGAACAGCGTCTCATATTCCGCCCAGAGAGTTTGCAAGTCAAACCAAGTCAAATTTATTGCCATTTGCACAAACATGGTGAGGTACAGGTACAATGAAAATCTCGCTTGCAGCAGCATCACAGGCACATAGGAAACTCACAAAGACATAAATTATACATAATTTACACAAAGGTCTGCAAGACAATAAAACGAGATAAAGACTGCAAAAAAAAAGAATTTGTGTATAGCAATTCGAAAAATAATGTCCACGGTAGTGCAAGAGGTGGTCCTTAATGTTCTGTTATTGTTGGATCAGGGTTGAGTGGATTGTTTCAAGAATCAGATTGTCGTAAGAACAAGCATGTTCATGAATCTGCTGGTGTTCGACTCCTCTTCCCCCTCCCCCCTCAGAATGAGTAGAGAACCCCCGCTCCCCCCTCTCCCCCTCCCCCCCCCCGCCCCGCCCCCCCTCCTCCACCCCCCCCCGTCCCCCGCTCCCCTCCCCCTCCTCTCCCGCCCCCCCTCCTCCAACAAGAGAGCGACCCCCTCTCTCCTCTCCCCCCCCCTCCCCGCGCAAAAAAGATCCCCCTCCTCTCTCCCCCCCTCCTCCCCCCCCCCCCTCTCTCCCCCCCCCCCCCCCCCCCCCCCCCACCCCTCCCTCTCCCCCCCCTCTCCAGAGAGAGAAACAAGAGAGAAAAACAAAACCCCCTCCCCCCTCCTCACCCGCCCTCCTCCCCCCCCCTCTCCTCCCCCCCCCCCTCTCTCCCCCCCCCCATCACCCCCCCCCCTCTCCCCCCCCCCCCCTCCCCCCCCCCCCCCTCCGCCACCTCCCCCCTCACTCCTCTCCCCAAAAAAAGAGAGAGGGAAAAAACCCTCCCCTCCCCCCCCCCTCCCCCCCCCTCCTCTCCCCCCCCCCTCCACCTCCGAGAAAGCCAACTCTCCCCCCCTCCGAACCCAACCCCCCCCCTCTCACTCACTCCCCCCCTCTCTCTCCCCCCCCCTCTATCTCCCCCCCTCTCCTCCCCCCCCTCTCTCCTCTCTCCGCCCCCCCCTCCTCTCACCCCCCCCTCTGCTCTCCCCCCCCCTACTCTTCCCCCTCCTCTCTCTCCCCCCCTCTCTCCCCCCCCTCTCTCTCCCCCCCCTCTCTCCCCCCCCCTCTCTCTCCCCCCCCTCTCTCTCCCCCCCCCCCCTCCTCCCCCCCTCTCTCTCCCCCCCCCCCTCTCTCCCCCCCCCTCTCCCCCCCCTCCCCCCCTCCCCCCCTCTCCCCCCCCCCTCTCCTCCCCCCCTCTCTCCTCCCCCCATTTTCCTCTCTCCCAACAGTTTTCCCCCTTTTTCCCCACACATCTCTGGGACGTTCTCCCCCCCCTTACTCTCCCCCCCCTCTCCCTCCCCCTTTTCCTTCTCCGCCCCACCCTCTCTCCCCCCCCCCCTCTCTCCCCCCCTCTCTCTCCCCCCCTCTTCTCTCCCCCCCCCTCTCTCTCACCCCCCCCTTTCTCTCCCCTTCCCCTCTCTCCTCCCCCCTCTCTCTTCCCCCCCCCCCTCCTCTCACCCCCCTCTCTCTCCCCCCCTCTCTCTCCCCCCATCCCCCCCCCCTCTCACCCCCCCTCTCTCTCCCCCGCCTCTCTCAGCCCCCCCCTCTCTCTCCTTCTCCCCCCCTCTCTCCCCCCCCCCCTCTCTCCCCCCCCCCCTCCCTCTCTCTCCCCCCCCCCCCATCGCCCCCCCTCTCCCCCCCCCCTCTCCCACCTCCCCTCTTCCTCTCCCTCTCCCCCACCTCATCCCTCCCCCCCTCTCCATCCCCCCCCTCCGACTCCCCCCCTTCCCCCCTCCCCCCTTCTCCCATTCTCCCTCCCTCATCTCCCCATTCTCCCTCCATTCATTCTCCCTCCCACCCTTCTTCTCCACCTCTCCCTCCTACTCCCACTCCCTACACCCCTCCCTCTCTCCCATGTCCACTTGAGCCCACCCACACCATTCTCTAAAATCAAGGCCAATTGCAATGTAACTGCAATCCCACTGCCCACTGGTAAATTTTCACCACGAGGCTTATCCAGAAAGTCTACCACTGCCTGAAAAATAATCAAAGGCTCAACTTCCACTGAGAAAGATAATTCCAAAGACCACATTGTGATATAACGAGAATTTTCCCAAACACAGTCCTGTGACCTGTAGCGTTATGTTTAAAGCCCATAGTGCTGCAGCCGGTAGCGCTATATTTAGAACACATATTGCTGCAGCTCTTTATTTAAATTCCCACGTGTTAAAGGATTAAACAGCGCTCTGTCTAATCCTTTGAGCGCCAAACCGACAGTGCTGTATGTATTACCTTTACAGCCCTTTGTGGGCTGGATTAGGAAATTTCCTGAAATTGTTCAATTTCCCTAAAATTACCCATAGACAACCAGAATTGCCAGAATTTCGGGTAATTTCCTTCAAAGTGGAAACACTGGTCTGTTGTGTCTCCAGCCTACTATGCTTGTTGACTGGGGCTAATTAGTACCGATAGATCAGATCGTCCCAGTTGAAATCTTGCTAGCAGTGATGTGCTGATTCATCGGAGATGTCATTCAATTGATGCCAACTGAGACTGGTAGCAGGAGTTCCCTCTGTCCTTGCTAAATAAAATTAGTAGCACGGGCTAACCTTCTGTTCTTGTGCCTGAGAATGGCAGGAATGCTTACATTCTTTGCTTGCTGAGTGAGACTGAAGTACTGATAACTGCCTGGATGTACTTTGCAAGATTGGCAGTATAGTAGGCCCTTTACTCCTTGCTTAGTGGGACTGATAACAGCGATACCCTTGCTTACTGAGATTGGTGATAAGCACTGAGCTGCATCAATCATCAGCACTGATGAGACTAGAATCACTGCTAGACCCTGAAGTTGCAGAAAGATTTTTGCCTTTCTCTGAAGAATAATGGGCCTGTCCCACTTAGGGGCGATTTTTCAGCGGATTGCTGGCGACTGTCAAGTTGCCGGCAGTCGCCTGAAAAACCGGGAACTGGAACGGCAACTGTCAGAGTGGAAGGGTTTCGGCCCGAAACGTTGCCTATCTCCTTCGCTCCATAGATGCTGCTGCACCCGCTGAGTTTCTCCAGCATTTTGTGTACCCACACAAACACATTGCTTCCTTCACCAGCCCTTGTGACTTTTTTAGACAGCGCTCCACCCCCCCCCCCCCCCCCCCCCTCCCCCCCCCCCCCCCCCCCCCCCCCCCCCTTGCCCTGTCTAAAAAATTCACACGGTGCAAAGCCAAGGTCATACAGACACGCACCGCGATGAACAGGAAGGTTGGCGCTGTAAAGTGACGGATAAAGCACAGTGTACGGTAAGCCCTTTAAGAGAAGGGGAGAGAAGGAGTGGAGACAACTTTAGGAAGCCAGAGATATACGGCCGTGAAGCTTTTAATATTAAACAGCATTTAATATTATCGGTTGGTTATCCCTGGTTCTGAAAACTACTGCTTACCTTTTTTCCCAATAAGCCAATGAAATTCACTGGTCAGCACCGGCTAAAACTTACGAGAACCTCCGAAAACCTTAGACCTCCTGGCAACCCACTAGGACCTCCTGGTGACCCATCTACGGCTCGAGAATTCTCGTTACTCTCCATGGCGGCTTCATTCTAGTCGCCGCTAATTTTTCACGCCAACCATAATGAGGCCGCAACTAGTTCCCAGAATGCGGGAACTCCTCACGCCCATGAAGTCGACTTCCCGGCAACCGCCCGCGAACATGTGGCGACCATGTGGCGACTACATAGTCTCCTGCAGTCGCCTAAAGTTGCCTAATTGGGACAGGCCCATTACACTGCTTGTGACTTGGAGATTAATTAAATGTACCTGAGAATTTCAATACGCTGTGACCACATTAAAGTCACATTGCTGGAAATCAATGCTACAAATTGAACTGCTGCCAATAAAAATAACCAAGATTCATGTATTCAAAGGGAAAAATATATTGTAATATTGCAAAAGTTTGAAATTAATTCCACAGATGTGCAGCGAGGATTGAGTGACTAATTAGTTTAGATGTGTTTAAGTATTGCAAATTTTAATAATTATTGATTCTTCACGATATTTCAGCAAATGGTGCCATTTCCTTTCTGCTACGTCACACATATTTGTTATAAGTTTTAAAATTATTTTATTCCCCTATAGTAATTGGTTGGACTTATTTATCCATTCACCTAATGTTGGCAGATATTGCTCAATGACCTCTGGCACTGTTTGTGTGGAATTTGCATGTTCTCCCTGTAATCACCAGATGCTCTGGTCTCCTCCCGCATCCCTAAGAATGCTCTGGTTGGTAAGTGAATTGGAAGCTGTAAATTGTCCATGGTGTAAGTGGGAGGTAAAAAGAATCGGGGGAGTTAAAGGGAACTTGGGAGAGAATAGTTACTCGAAAATAAGTGCAGACTAATGGGATTCTTCTAAAGTTCTAATAGACGCAAAGGGGTGAATTCACTCCTTTACGAGAAATATGAAACATGATATCAAGGCACTGCTGCCCTGCCACATCAGGTTATGAGTTAAATGGCTAATGAGAGGAGGAAGTGACAATCCTCAGTGATAGTTGGGACCAGCATAGTTAGCCAAAAGTGCTGAGTGGATGATCCATCTCTGCTTCCTCAGTATTAGCCAATTTCATTCACTCTCATGAAATATCAGTAAATGGCCAAGAGAACTTGATACTGTATTGTGATCTGATTATGTGATGGTTGCATTACTGAAAGCTGGGCTCCAGAATTAGTTACACCTTTAGCCCAGCCGTTCCAATACAGTTAAATCATTAGCATCTATCTGGCCGCATGGAATAATAGACAATAGGTGCAGCAGTAGGCCATTCGGCCCTTCGAGCCATTCAATGTGATCATGGCTGATAGTCCCCCAATCAGTACCCTGTTCCTGCCTTCTCCCCATATCCCCTGATTCTGCTATCTTTAAGAGCCCTATCTAGCTCTCTCTTGAAAGTATCCAAAGAACCGGCCTCCACTGCCCTCTGAGCAGAGAATTCCACAAACTCACAATTCTCTGTGTGAAAAAAGTGTTTCCTCATCTCCGTTCTAAATGACTTACCCCTTATTCTTAAACTGTGGCCCCTGGTTCTGCACTCCCCCAACATCGGGAACATATTGCCCAGTGATCTCCTATTCACAAAATATCGGATAAATCCAAACTAACTAGTTACTGTTCAATCAATCTACAGTAACTTGTATGTAAAGTGATGGAAGTTATCATCAAATGTGTTATTAAGTAACACTTATTCACAAATAACTCGCTCGCCAATGCCCAGTGTAGGTTTTGCCAGGAACACTTCTCCAGACTTCATCATAGTCCAAACATGGACTAAAGAGCGGAATTCTAAAGGTACGACTGGGTTCCCTTGATATGAGTGTGGCATCAAGGAGCCCAGGTAAACCTGGTCAATCAATACTGAGAGGTAAACACTCTGATAATGCAGTCATGCCTTGAAACTTGCAAGATGATATCACTGTAGAGGTACCTTAGGACAGTGATCTCAGCCCTGTCATCTTCCGTTACTTCATCAAAGACCTCACATTCGGCTACAGATTAGCATTGAGGATTTTTTTGCTGATAATTACACAATGTGTGATTTTCTTCACAATTCCAACAAATGAAACATTCCAAGCCAACATGCAACTAGACCTAAACGGACCAGATGTCGGGGATCTTGCTGTGAATGACTTGCCTTCTAATACCCCAAAATATTTTAAAACATTAAAATACAGCCAAATGGTGGAAATGTGCAGCAAATTAGACCACATATGTGGAAAGAAAAACAATTAATGTTTCAAGTCAAGTGCCCTTCAACACAACTAGCTTCCCAATTCTGATCAATTGTCTTCAACCTGAAACATTAACCCCGTTTCTCTTCCCAAGGGTATGGGCTGACTTGCTGAATGTTCCCAGAATTTGTAACTCTTTTTTTCCCATTCCAGCATCATTGTGCAGTTATTTTTTTAATAATACCAAATACTTTCCATCATCAAAAGCCCTAGGGCGCCCAAGATACGAGTGTGTGACGGAATATCTCCACTTACCTGGGCTAGGTTCGCTCCAACAACATTCAAGAGGAGGATGTCATCCGAAGAAAAAGCAGCCCACTGATTTACATGTTCATCCACTATTCTAAAGGGCCCGCATTACTGTACGAGGTAAATTCAAGAGATCTCCTGAGTTCTCCCATGATTTGAGCTCGTGTAATGTACATTGCGGGTGGGGGGGGGGGCCTATGTCGGAACTCGTGGGTTGTCACGTTTAGGGCTCGTACGAGTAACGGTAGGTACTCGGGAAGAATCCGGTAAACTTGTGATGTTTTTTTACAACACTGTGAAAAATGTCCAGGAATAAAAAAATACTCGTGATGAAAAAATGTGTTACTTTTTACTCGTATGAGCCCCTACGTACCCGCTACGTACATTACACGAGCTCGAATCAGGGGGAACTCGGGGGAACTCTTGAATTACCTTGTACAGTGGGACAGGCCCTTAAGTCTTCATTCCCTCCATCCCTGATGTCCAGTTGTTGCAGTGTGCACTAACTACAAAATGCACCATAGTTATTTGCCCAGGTGGTGTAAACATCACCTCCAAACCCCATAACTTCTACCACCAAGGTGGTCAAGAGGCTTCAGTTGCAAACACCAATGGCATATTCCCCATTAATTTGTGCACTACCCTGTCTTGGATCAAAAAGCTTTCCTCTTTGCCTGGAACCCCTATTAGAGATAGCAGTGAATGCAAACAAAATATTGTGGTCAAAGAGGCTTTTAGATAGGCACATGGATACACACGGGATGGGAAGATAGGGATCATAGGCAAGCAAAGGAAATGAGTTTAACTTGACATCATATTGGGTAGAAACATTGTGGGTTGAAGGACCTGTACTGTTCTACATTCTATGCTATATGTAGTTTGGCTAACTTCTGGAATTTCAGAATTAAACCGGTGTTGCTGGTGGAGCAGCCTTTATCAGGAAGGAAGGAGCAAATCAAAAGGTGGCTCACCAGGGATCGCTGAGAAATGGTGGCTTTGCACAACAATACCTACAAGCTGGAAAATGAACAAATAAAAATGTTATTCCTAAATTTTAATGTAACGAGAATTGAATGAGTTTAAAGCCACAATTACATGGTGCTGTAGACTAACATATAATGAAAAAAAAATGTTTTAAGGAATCATATTGTTTTGATAGAGTATTCTAAGTTGTACAAAGGTACTGAAATCCAGTAACATTTTGTGTGGTTTGGTTTGTCTATAGAAGTAGTTCTCCCCTATAAGTTTAGTGATGTCGTTCTGTGCTCTGCCTCCCTTGCGCACAGTGGCGTTCGCGTTCTTTATTCCGCGTATGTAGTAGAGAGAACTCAGGTAGATGCAGACACATCTCCATGCTGGCGTTCCCCTGGCTCCACGCGTCGCGAGCTAGTGTTCTCGCGCAGCTCTAATGCCAAATGTGTCAACTATGGAGGTCAGGCCGTTAGACCTTGACTATCTTTACTGGCTCTGCGTCGTCTATCATGTGTTATGAACACTCTTGTGAGCTATCCACTCGGATATGTCGACTAAGGCTATATGTGGCTCTTCTCTTCGTGAGACCTACGCGCCTTCATCACAAGACCAGATTCCATGATAGTCTAAAGATTCTCGCGCATACCGAGCTGCGTTAAACTCATCTCGCTAATCCTCATCTGGGGGCGTATTCGTGCTCTCAGCAACTACTACTCCAGGCATACCCTCTCTATCTGTAGTGCGTCGCTACAATATGAACTCGACATGGACAGCAACTGTTTATTCCCCCACACAGATTTCACCGCCCATCACCAGCGGCAACGAGACTTTTTACTGAATCATCAGCGTCATCGCGCTTTACAGAATAGAAACCGTCCCTTTGGCCCATTGTCCAATTGTGACCCACCTTACACTGTCTTCTGGCAAGTTTGATATACGTAGAATCCTCTGTATGAAAACGTTGTCCCTCAGGTTCCTGTTAAATGTTCACCTCAAACCTATGGCCTCTAGCCTAGTTTTGGACTACTCTATCCTTGACGTTTGAGATTTTTTAAACCTCAACCATGTCCAAAAGAATGTTAAATTCAACTATCGTATCTGCACTCCAAGGAAAAAAAGAAATAGCCTCTGCAGCATCTTTGTATAAAGAAGATAGGTCTGAAGGAGAGTCTCCACCCGAAATGTCACCTATTCCTTTTCTCCAGAGATGCTGTTTGACCGACTGAATTTCTTCAGCTTTTTGTATCTACTTTTGGTTCAAACCAGCATCTGCAGTTCCTTCGTACCCACTGATGTCAACAAATTTGTTGTATTGAGTGCCACATATAGGCAAGACGGTTCCGGTCTCGAAAGCGTCGCCATCAGATAAGTTTTTACCAATTATCATGTCGATTTCAAGCTACTTGACACTTATCCCATCATCTTACAATTAAATTCTTTCTTATGTGTTTGGCATCAAACTGTTAATCCATATATCAGTG
This sequence comes from Okamejei kenojei, assembly GCA_035221665.1. Classification (NCBI taxonomy): domain Eukaryota; kingdom Metazoa; phylum Chordata; class Chondrichthyes; order Rajiformes; family Rajidae; genus Okamejei; species Okamejei kenojei. Next base: position 99,290,472 of record CM069136.1, on the reverse strand, counting down.
ATTAAGCTCTGGAATTAGACTAGTAATGAACACTCTATTACAAGTATATAATTTACACTATATAGGTATGTTTACAAAAACTTTCCTTCAGCGGCGCTGAGTTCTGTCCTTGCTGTCCTTGTGCGCGACTTTGGCGCCTTTGAGAGGGGGGCAGATCATTTATTAAAATGGCGATTTTTTCTTCGGACTATTCAAATCGATTTTGAACATGTGTTTTAGTTGCTGAAGAAAAATCGCTTTAACTGCCGTTTTATTAAGTTTATTAAAATACCACTGGATAATTTAATAGCAGGAGTTAAAATTAAAATCAACTTCTAATGCCGTCAACGCCGACAACGGGGGCGGATCTCACGTGGGGGACAAGGGCAATGGTACACTTTATTTTCTTAATATAAAACTTTGCTTTTAGGATGTTTTAATCAAAATTTCACATTTTGCGGAAAGGTGATTAGGACAATACACATACTGGCGGCATTTTCCCTGCGAATGGTGGTTTAAATTCACCGCAAACCGCAACGTTCCCAAACGATCGCGTTCCAAAAATCCCACTCGCAAGATGATTAAAATGGCATTAATTTAGGGAATTAAATGGATGAATTAAATTCCTTCCATTTGGCCCTATAAATCCATGGACAATGAGATTTAAAAATCTGTTTATATTGTGAATGTTTTGTGGTGAATTGTTGTATTGGACACTTAGGCTTTTTAAAAATGTTTTAACTTTTCTTAAGGACAAAATGGATAGATGTTTAGAATCTAGTAATGAATTTTGTAATTAGGCTACAAATTAGGTACTAACTAATTATATGTTTATTTCAGTTCATCCAAAGTAACACCGCAAGGTGGAGGAACCAGCACCTAATATTCCGCTTGGGGAGTCTGCATCCTTGGCTTGAACATTGAATTTCCCAATCTCTGTTAACCCTTGTTTATATTCCTTCCCCTTTCCCACCTTCTCCCTCAGTTTCGGGCCTGGCATTCTCTATCTCTATCTCCTCCCCACCCCCTGTCTCCCTACGGAGACAGATTCACAACATCCTCTTATGTACTCCTCTGTGATACCTTCCCTCAACTCTGACGACCACATACTCACCAGACTCGATTACCACGCCACATCTGCCTTTACTCGGGGCTTGTTTGCACCCTCCATCTCATACCCGATGGATTCCAGCTCTATTCCCTGCCTCCAGTTCCGGACCCCAGCCAGACTATGGTACCGACAGGGCTAGTCTGCCGCCACACTGTAGACTTCTCCAACCGGGACACTATGATCCCACCCTGGTTGCATGCGCCGACACAGCAGGACCTCGCATTGAACTTCCCGAAATTCGGGCCTCACTCACCCAGTACTGCCAACGGACCCCAACTACACTACATCCTCCGGAAGATCCACGCTTCATATCAACTAATTCTGTCCACCTTACGCCACAAGGACCTGAAATATGCTCCCCACCTCCAGGCCGTTCAGCCATGAACAATCCCGGACTCGACCGCCCGCAGGCACCGGGCCCCCACTCTGGCCCGAGCCGCCGGCTGAGTCCCCCGACGCCATCTGGCCACGAGGGAGCGCTTCAGGAGGCTCACCAGGACGCGCCTTCACCGACCTCCACGCCGATGCTGCGCCGACCTCCACCTTGCCTAGGATGACGCCCAGCCCCGCGCCTGCCGGTAACTCTGTTTATCTCCCCACACCGGATTCCCCGCCCATCACCAGGCGCACGCGAAACTGCCGAAACTCGCGTCCCGGGACCACCTAAACCCCATCGCCGCACGGGCCCCTCCAGCATCGCCGTTGGGACTGGGCCCGCCGAACAAGTCCACAGCCGTCCGCTCCGGGCCCATCCAGCATCGCCGTGTACTGGGCCCGCCGAAGACTCAGTCCGCCTCCACTTGCATTCGCCGCTGGACCGGGGCTCCCCGAACATGGCCGCGACCGCCACCCCCTAATCATCTCGCCGCCTTCACCTGTCGGACCGACCACCCGCCACGGGACATCCAACGGCATCGACCGCCGACCCAGGACTTCCACTGCCCGCGGACTCTACCTTCGGGTCCGCCGACCCACGACACTCACCGCCCTCCAGCAGCCGCAGCAGTCGCCTCACCTGCAGACTGGACTCTGCAGTGGGGCATGAAGCCTTCCCATTGTAACTCCTCCCCCACCACTCTGTCTTTAACGACACTGGTCCTAGTGCCTGTCTCCCCAGTCCCAGTAACCTAGTGGCTTTTCCATGGGTTTCCCCATCCCCCCCTCCATGATACCCTGCTCTTCACCACCCAACTGTCACGCCCCATACCCCCCCCACCGCCTGACCACCCTCCACCCCCACCACCAACGTTCGTCCCAGTCCATCACCAGCTTTCCTCGGCAACAACCCCCATCCTATGCGCGTGTTTACCATCCCCGGTCCTCCCCCTATCCGACGTCGACGGTCGGTCCTCAGCAGAGAGTCTCACCTTTGTCCCCTCCGTCCCCACCTCAATGAGTTCGCGCCACACGACTTGGAGCTATTTATACCGTCCGCCTCCGCATCACAGCGTTCTTCACGGGAAGAAGCCCTTCGGTCACACTGATGATCCCTTTTCCTGTCTCCCACTTACCGCCTCCACTTGGACCCCCCCTCGTAGCCTTCCGGATTGTAGAAACTATTTATCCAGAACTGCCGTCGGGACATCAACAGCCTCGACTTCTCCACCCCCTGGTCTCACACCAATTCTCCAGCCCTGAACGTACTGCATCGATCTCACTCAGACTGGGTTAATCAAACCAGCCAACCAAGGGAGGTGCCGTGGTAGTCTGGCGCGTCGATCTCTAAAAAGAGGAGGGCCCGCGCCAACTCTGGACACCTCTCCTACTTACCCTGGACCATGACCAACTGACGAAACACCAGGCCACCATCTCGAGCACCATAACCGACTTTCCATAGTCGGGCTCCCTAACCCCCGAGCTCCGAACCTCATCGTTTTCCAGCCCCGCACTGCCCGCCTGATTTTACCTATCTCCCCAAACTCCACAACCCGCTGCCCTGGCGACCCATCGTCTCTGCTGATTGTGCCCCATCGAAACTTTCCACATTCCTTGAAGCAATCTTATCCCACTTTGTTAAACCCTCCCACCTATGTAAGACACTCAGTCACTCTCGTCGGCTCCGTGCATTTCCATTTCAGCCGCCATCTCTCATTCACTCGCGCTCACACTCATGGAGTCCAGTCACTCTACTACTCCATCCCCCCCACTGGATGGTCTCAAGCCCGCGAGTGTCTTCCTCGACCAGAGGAGCAACCCATACCCATCCATGACACCCTCCTACGCTAGCAGAGTTGGTCCTCACCCTCAATAACTTCTCTTTTGATTCCTCCCATTGCCTCCAAAACAAGGCTTAGCTTGGGACACACGCATGGGCCCCAGCTTCCCGCTTGCCTCTTTGTTGGGATACGTCGACAATTCTCTGTTCCTCGGCGTACCAGGGCCCCCTATCCCCGACCTCTACTCGTTACAGCGAGACTGCTTGGTTGTCACTCCGGCAACCACACACAACTGACTGACTTCATTCTTTTCACCCCAACTTCCATCCGGCACTCAATATACCACTTGGACCATTTCCGGCATTCCCCTACCCATTCCTTGACTTACCACCATCTCTATTGAAGCGTGATACGCTCCTGACCGACATCCCTCTAAATCCAACTGACTCCCACTGCTACCTGGACGGCTCTTTCTCCCACCCGCTTCCTGAAAGGACTCATCCTATTCCATTCCTTCCGTTACGCCGCATCTCGCTTTCCCATGATGATGGTGTCCACACACCAGGTCATCACAAATGGCTCATTCTTCAGAGAAAACGGGGATTCCCCTCCCCAATATTGATGAGGCTCGCACAGGTTCTCATCCATACCCCGCACACTGCCCTCGCTCCCCATTCCCTCTCGCTAACAGGGCAGATTCCCCCTGTCTCACCTTTTCACCCACAGCGGCAAATACAAACATTTTGTCCGCCGCCAGTTTCGCCACCTCCACGTGAACCCTCCACCCGCCACATCTTCCCATTTGCCCCTGTCTCGCCTTCCGCAAAGACCGCTCCCTCCGCAAACTCTTTGTCACATTTTTCCCTCCCTCCGCTCTACCCCTTCCCCGGGCATTTCCCTTGCAACAGCAAGAAATTGCAACATTTGTCCCATCACTCCCCCTCACTCCTCTTCGGGACCCAAGCAGTCCTTCTCCAGGGTCCGACGGAGGTTCACTGCACCTCCTCCAACCTCATCTACTGCATCGCTGCTCCAGATGCCAGTATGGATCTAATATCGGTGAGGACCAAGCGGAGGCCCCCCCCCTGCGGCACCCCCCCCGGATCGCTTCGCCGAACACCTTCCAGCTCGGGGTCCGCTAATAACCAACGACCTCCGGTGGCTCAGATATCCTTCAATCCCCATCCATTCCGGCATCTAACGCGTCCCACTCTCGGTCTGGGCCTCCTCCACGGCCAGAGTGAGCATCTCCGATAAGATGGAGGAATCAGCCCAAATCATTCTCTCGCAACGCCGTGAGCGGAGTCTGCATCCTTTGGGCTTGAACATTGAATTTTCCCAATTTGTTAACCTTGCTGTCTCCTCCCCTTTCACCTCTTCCTCAGCCCTCGGGCCCTGGCATTCCCTCTATCTCTATCTCCGCGCCCCACCCCAGTCGCACCAGGCTTCTCATTTTCACACCCACAAACAGGCTTCAATGGCTTGTTCCTTTATCACACCGATACTTTTTTGATTATATTTCATTCATTGGTTCCTTATCTTCACATCACATCCATATCTTGTTTCCCCTGATCCCTGACCAGTATGAAGAGGGTCTCGACCGAAACGTCGCCATATTCTCCTTCGCCCTTAGATGCTGCTGCAAACCCGCCTGCTGCTTTCTCAGCTTTTTGTGTACCAAGATTGTTTCATATTTGTTTCAGAATGCTTCCATCTGATAATCTTGAAAATTTCATTCAGTTTCTTATTTTTAAGAGAGTTATGGGCTTTTGATTGTTGTCCTTGAACACAGCTTTTGTGTTAAGTCATGCAAGGAATCGGGAACGAGACTGCTAATCTTGACGAGTATGAAATGGCCATACACATTTCTTAATGCTGAAGATATGAAAGTGGTGAATTAGGTGTCAAATTAAACTTCTTTTTTATGCTTTATCTGATATGGATTAAATTGCAGACTTGATTTTTTTAAAATCTCAAAATGTTGTAACATATGCTACCCCTATAGTTGTGTGATTAAGAAATACACTGATTTACATGGGCAAACATTCCCACATTATTAAAATTATGAAAGATCCAAAATGAGAAGTTGGTCTTTGACTGCTTTCCCTTTATTTTCAAATCACAATTACTGCTGATCCTTCATTCCATGAACCCTGTGTGAAAAAAAAGGTACCCTCTACTTAAAATATATGATTGGAGTAATTTTTTAAGATTAGTCAGGACTATTAGCTGATCGCCTTTTGCACTGGAACACAGCAATCTTCAGAGCAAAGAAACAGCAATTTGATACCAAGAATTCAGCAGATGACCTAATGCTGTTTAAATGGCATTAACTACAGGGAAGGTCCAGATAGCCTTGGTGTTGTTGCCACAGGATAGGGTGGGACCTTCCTGTAAGTTAATATAGGACAAGAAGGGTGGGGTTGGGTGGGTGTGGGGTGTGTTTCTGGGGGGGGGTTGTAAATTCCCTGGGGTGGGGGGGGGTGGGGGGCCTGGTGCAAAACATAAATAAAAAGGCAACAAAAGATTTTTGGACATCAAAACCTTTCGCATGATCAACTGATACACGATTGAACAAGTTAAAATGTACATTTAACAGCTCTGCTGACAAATATACTTCAGATAACATATGATAACAGATACATTCAAATATAATTTATACTTATTGAATAAAATATCATAATTTCCCTATCATAATTATTTTTGTCAAGTCAATGTCAAGAGTGTTTAATTGCCGTATGTACCAGGAACAGAACGATTAACTTCTTACTTGCTGCAGCTTTAGAGGCCCATTAATACAATAGTGCAACAAATAAATGTTACATCACTAATACAAAGTAATTAATAATCAGTACTAGTAGTGTAACTGAAGTTACAAAGTGAGCAAAGTCCTGAGTAGATCATCTGGGCATTCAAGTTACTGAACCAGGCATGATGCTCTCTCAATATAGATCTGTAGAGGTTCTAAGTGCCATACCAAATTCTCTATATTCTAAGTAGAGATGTTATTAGTAAGATTAACGAGAACTACAGTTGAAGTTTGAATATTTATTTATGAGGGAGTCGAGTTTGAGGGACTACGTGAATAGAAGCCGTACAGCCGTTGGTGCGTCAATCTTCAAAAGCAGCGGAGTGAATTCAAAGCTAACATGAAAGATAGTATAATGGTAGTTGATTAAAACTAGAACTACCTGATGAGATCTATGAGGGGGTGGGAGCGGAGGGCACGTAGTCCCTCAAATCGACTCCTATAAATTAAAGATCAAACTTCAAACTGGTTAAGTTCTCGTTTACATTCTTACAATTTTACTTCGGAGGTACGTGAGTGAATACGTGAAGATTTCAAGCACGGTATTGTGAATTCAGCGAACAGACCGAAATCGACGTTCACAATGGCTGGATTGTCTCAAAGTCGTTTGCAATCAATCATGCATCAAATAAATTACATTTGTTAAATGGAATATACAGTTTATTTACAAACAAAATATAAGAACCCCCTCTATCAGGGGGAAAACCATAACAGTACTGACACCAGTATCAGCAAACACCCGAGCCTTGAAATCGGTTGTGATAAAAACCTCTGAAAAAGTTAGCTCACTGGACCATCTCGCATGGGCCGCGGAGGACATGGTTATTGGCAAGTCCATCGCCCCTTGCCGGCGGAGTTGATGCCGCCTGGTGGAATGAGATTCTGAATTATCAGTATCAATTACAGCACTCTGCCAGGGACCTGCTTTAGCCACCTTGAAATTGTTGCACCGAACTTACTGTGTGGTTTTTGTGACTATAAACCAAAGCCGACTCTGGTTCCTCTCAGGAGGTTGAGTACATCGCAATGTAAACGAGATAAATGCTCGACGACTTCACACAGGCGATTCATTGGGGGTATGCTGAAAACACATCTTTACTCCTGTCTTGCCTTTCTATTATGTTTAAGCAATCATAGAATAAAATATAATGGCATCTGCCGACACATTGCTTTCTTTCCATCCGTAGCTTTGCAACGTTTGTTACACATTGAGCTGAAACCAACGCCATAAGCATGACCCTTAATAGTTAATTTGCCCGCCTCTCTCTGATCTCCGGCCCCTCCGCTGCTAAACCGGAGCCCACTGGCGAGAACCATAAGTATCTCACTCACCATTCCAAATCCGCGCAAAACTGGGTTTAGGAGAAATTAGATGAAAAAACTCCCTTCATGAATGTGACAACTAAGGATGTGTCCTACTGTATGTAATTGCATTCCATAGGACACAAGTCTAATGTTTGTAAGGGAAGGACCGGCACTTTCTGATGTTTGACGCACCTATAACTTAATTTTTGGTCGAAATAAAGGAGTTGACAAAATATACAATACGTCCGTGATCCCTGCTGTGATGATGATATACAATATATTAAGCTGTAGCAGATTTGCTCCCACCCTTTATATAGGTGATATATTGCTGCTGTGACTAACCCTGCAGGTGCGACGTGGAGGACATCCCACAGTCCGATGAGACACGTCCTTCTCCCAGTTTATGGCACATAAAAATCTGCAAATTAACAGATCAATACGATCATATAAAGGATGTTGTCCCCAGTGACGGATTTCAAGTAGATTTTTATTTCTTTGGGGAATAAGAATGTAAGGTTCCCCCCTAGCCATTTGTAATACAACGGAAAACATGCTCGTGGTAGCCACTCTGCACTACCAATACCCCTGAAGCGGAGGCTCCCTTGGTCTTTTGCCAACATCTGTGATTGTAGACAGAATGGTGGATATAATACAACAAAACAACATGTCCCAATGCAGCGAAAATGAATCCACTGCTACTGCCCCAAAATTGGTTCCCATGAAACATATCTAGGTAACTGATGATTTAATCGAGATGCAAAAACAGTCAATAATCTGGCAATCCTACTGACAATCATTTGGATAATACATCCTGATTTACACAATCACATTCAATGTTTTCATTTAACTGATCGTGAACTAGTAGTCAGCTACGTGTTGAACTTCCTGGCAAATTTAATGTGCAGAAAAGCAGATATTCTTGGTCAATACTCAGCTCCAAATTGGTTAGCCAGTTATCACAAGACTGTGACTTTAACTCCACCCATGTGGTATAACATATGCCACTGTAGTGGTGTTGTACAAATTGAACCTGACAAGCAGATCCCTCCGTGTAGACATAGCTTTGAGCCCATACCAGGTGCCAACACTCTAAATAATGAATCCCTCTTAGTTGAAGAAGCTAGATGTCCTAACACATTAATTTGCCTCCACCAACTAGAAGAATATCTGTTGCACCCCAACCAGTGCACTTAATCAGTCTGTAATATCAATGACGTTGGTTCACCAAAAACCTTCTAAAAACTTGTTGACACATTTGTATCCACCATTGTTGTCAGCAATTGCCAGCTGACAAACTTGCATAGGACTATCAAAATGGCCCCTTTGTATTCTCAGTGCTGTTCCTTTGATCGTTTTTGTAATTGTTGATGACGAGAGGACCATATGCACAGCTGGAAATGCTGCCAAACTTCTCAT
>CM069136.1:99210661-99281196 GCA_035221665.1 Okamejei kenojei | reverse complement strand
CTCAGTTTCTCCCTCACCAACCAGATCATCTGGCCACTGCTATAACATGCAAATAGTTGTATCTTCCTTAGTGAAGACAGATCCAAGTACCTGTTTCAACTCATCTGGCCATTTCCTTGTTCCCCATACTAAATTCACAATTTTCAGTCTTCCAGGTCCCAACTTTGGTCGTTACCAATTTTTTCCTCTTCACATACGAAAGAAGATTTTACTATCGCTGCTTTATATTCTTGGCATAGCTTACCTGCGTACATCAATCTTTTCTTCTCTATTTGTCTTTTTGTTATCTTCTGTTGTTCTTTTAACATTTACCCAACTCCCTTAGCTTCCCGCTCATCTTTGCTACGTTTGGACTTCTTGTTTTAATTTTATACTGTCCCTGACGTCCCTTGTCAGCCATGGTCGTCCCTTTATCCCCTTGGAAATATTTTCTTCCTCCTATGAATGAACTGATCCTCACTTTCTGATTATTCCTAGAAACACCTGCCATTTTTGTTTTCCACTGACAACCCTGCTAGGGTATCTTTCCAGACAACTTGGTCCTAGCTCCTCCCTCATGGCCCCTGTATTCAACTGACACCTCCGATCTACCTTCTCCCTCTCCATTGTAAATAAACCTGACCAGTTATGGTCACTGCCCCGAATGGTTCATTAACCTCGAATCCTTTATCAAATCCAGTTCAATTACATAACTCTAAATCCTAATAGCTTCCCCTGGTAGGCTCCAAATACAAGCCTGTTTCAAAGAATCCAACACAAAGGCACTCTACAAGTCCCCTTTCTTGGGTTCTAGTTATGAAACCTATTTTCCCAGTCTATACCTGCATGTTGAATCTCCCATAACAAACCACAGCATACTTTTACTACCTGCCAATTTATTAACTCCTGAATCATTTGCGCTCTATGTCCAGCTACTGTTTTTGGGGCCTGTAGATTAGTCCCATTAGTTCTTTTTTCCTTACAATTCAAAAGTTCTATCTATACTGACTCCATATCTCCTGTTTCCAATGACACCCCTTGCAAGGGGCTGAATTTCATTCCTCACAAACAGGCCAACCCCGACCCCCTCTGCCCACCTGTCTTCTTTTCGATAGATTCAATATCGTTTACCCAACATCACCCAATTTTACCCAAAACCCCATGCACTGATTTTGGCCCACTGGCAGAAAGCCCTTCATTGTTTTGAATGGTCATCTCCACGACAGCTGCCGCCCATGTCCAACAGCGGAAGGATCCTAGACGTCTCCCTCCCCCACAGAGCCTTGCCTTAGGCTGCACCAAGCTTTCAGTGATCCCCACTGCTCGTGACATTTGCAACACAATTCGGTCAGACCAAAGAGCCATTTCCCGAGTTGATGACCTTCCATCAGCAACCTCAATGTCCGTCTCTGAACTGTGTCCCTGGAACAGTCCGTAAATCACAGAGGCCTCAGTGATGGAGCTGTTTGGAATAAACGTGAGCAATAGTGCATTTTAAGCACCTTGCACTCTCCCTTGCCGAACAGACAGCAGCTGTGGTCAGGATCGAACCCGGGTCTCTGCCGCTGTGCGGCAGCAAAACTCCACTGCTGCGCCACCGCTGAACGGAAGATTTTTTTATTTCAAAATATACTTTATTCAAATGAATAAATATATACAATACATGAACCTTGTGGAAAATCCATCCGACATTTTTCGGAGGCTGTACAAATTGTTCAATACAGTATAGACATTTCTTTTCCCCAAAATTCCACAAATCAGTCCCGCCCACTCGTGCCACAGTGGCGTGGGTTATACCTTCCCTTATTTTGAGGGGCGTCTCCACCATACCGTGCCCCCCATGTCCAGCTGGCGGAAGGACCTTAGACTGTGGCCCTCCCCCACCGAGCCTTGGCGTTGGCTGCACCGAGCTTCAGCACGTACTCCTGCAGTCTGCAGCGGGCAATCGGCAACATTCCCTGACGGACATCTCGCCTGCTGGGTGGTGAACATGCTCGGGCAGACCAAAGGTGTCCCATTTTACCGGGTTGATGACCCTCCAGCAGCACTCGATGTCAGCCTCTGAATGTGTCCCTGGGAAACAGTCAGTAAATCACCGAGTCCTCTGTGACGGAGCTGTTCGGATAAAGCGTACCAGGGACCCTTGCATTTTTCTCCAGACTCTTTTAGCAAAACCACACTCTGTAAAGAGGTGGGCAACCATCTCCTCTCCATAGCAGCCGTCTCGAGGGCAGCGTGCGCTGGCAGTGAAGTTCCGACGGTGCAGGAAGGATCTGACTGGGAGGGCTCCCCTCACCCGCCAGCCAAGCCAGGTCTTGGTGCTTGTTGGTGAGTTCTGGCGATGAGGCATTTTGCCAGACAGTCTGCTCTTGGAACCACGCCACTGGACTCCATAGAGTCCTTTCCCTGCAGTGCCTGCAGGACATTCTGTGCTGACCACTGCCCAATGGACATGTGGTCAAAGGTGTTGGTCCGGAAGAACCCTTCCACCGACGACAGATGGGACGGCAATGTCCAGCAGACTGGCACATTGCGTGGCACCTGCGCCAGGCCCATCCTTCTCAACACCGGGGACAGGTAGAACCTCAGCAGGTAGTAACACTTGGTGAGGGCAACCCTGCCTGACTCCAGACATTAGAGAGAAAACTGTCTGATTCCCACCCATTGTTTTGCACTGCACTGCGGATGTTGGTGTAGAGCAGTTTGATCCAAATTCCTTATTCCCTCCCCAAAACCCATTTTGGAGAGCACGTCCCTCATGTACGTGTGCGAAATCCTGTCGAAGGCCTTCTCCTGGTCTCAAGCTGACTAGGCAGGCATCCACCCGTCTGTCCTGCACGTAGGCGATGGTATCTCTCAGCAGCGCTAGGCTGTCTGAGATTTTCCTGCCAGGTACAGCACAGGTTTGGTCCGGGTGGATCACCTGTCCCAGAGCAGACTTGACCCGGTTGGCGATGGCCTTAGACAGGATCTTGTAGTCCTACATTCAAGAGTGTTATGGTCTCCAATTCTTTATGTCCTTCATTTCCCCCTTCTGCTTGTAGATTAGTGTGATGTTTCCCTTCCTCATGGAGTCTGACATGCTACCAGCTAGAAGCATGTCGTTGTACTCTTCTAGCAGGTCCGGGCCCATCCAGTCCCACAGAGCCAAATACAACTCGGCCGGTAAGCCATCGCTTCCGGGAGTTTTATTCGAGTCAAAGGAACGGATGGAGCCAGTCAGCTCCTCTAGGGTCAGTGGTTGGTCCAGACTCTCCCGCTTGCTGTCCTCCAAGACCTCCGTGATTGAGGACAGGAAGTTCTGGGAGGAGGTACTGTCTATGGTCTTTTGGTCATACAAATCTGTGTAAAAGGATTTGCAGATCCTCAGCACGTCTGTCTGTGAGGATGCTACCGTGCCGTCCTCCTCCCTAAGGCTGTTCATCACAGAGCTCCCCCTGTGAACCTTATGGAAGAAGAAACGTGAGCACGTCTCATCCTGCTCCACATGGCGGACCCTGGATCGGAAGCATGATCTTGGAGGATTCAGAGTTGAAGAGCTGAGCTTGCCGGTCCTTCAACTCTCTAAGTTCCTCCCTCACATCCACCCCGCTCGACTGCAGAAGGAGCAGTTGTTGCAAATCTGTCTGGAGTTGGCACAATTCCCTCTGACTCTGTCTTGCTCTCTGAACCCCTTTAATTATGAAGAACCTCTTAATGTTCTCCTTGGTGGCTTCCCACCAAGTGTGGGGGAGTCAAAGAGGGGCCTCACAGTTCTCCAACATGCGTAGTCCCTCTTTAGCTCCTCGACACTCTCTGGGGTCAACAGTTTCGTGTTTAACTTCCACGTCCCTCTGCCTGCCTTCCGGTCCTCCTGTAGGTGACAGAAAAGCCTGAAGGAGGCAGTTGGTCGGAGAAGAACACTGGCGTGAGGTCAGTGTGTCTCACCGTGACGGCCTTCGTTGTGAAGGCAAAGTCTACCCGAGATCGGGCTAAACCGTCCGATCAACGACCAGGTGAACCGCGGCTGGGACCCGCCTGCAGGGTCGCTGAAGGCATCGCACAGCTTTTACCATCTCCATCAGGAACTCGGACGTGCTGTCCAGTCTGCTGTCGGCACTGCCGGATTGTCCAGCCACATCAATGATGCGCAGATGAAGTCCCCGGCCAGAACGAGCTGCACTGGGTGCTGCTGGAGAAACGGCCAGCCGCTCGCTCTGCGTGGGTGAGGCATACACATTTATCAGCCGGAGCGGAGAGCCACGGTACATAACATCCACCACGAGGAGACGCCCTCCAACCACTCCCTGACCTCAGTGATGGCGAATTTCCCTCCCCGCAGCAAAATCCCCCAGGCCGGAAGCACGACAGTCATTTCCCCGAACCACACCGACAGTCCGTGGGGCCACCATCGCGACCACCTCCGATAGCAGTGGAGGGTTGTTGGCAGCCCGCACTCCTGAAGAAAAGTCACATCTGCCTTGACCTAGGCCAGGTACTGTAAGGCATTAACACATCGCGCAGTGCTCCTTTATACTGCGCACGTTTAAAGATGCCAGTTTGAGCTCCATTGTCTTTAGAGTCACTGACCATTTCCGTGTCCCCTCATTCCCACCGCTTCGGTGAATTGCCTCAGCTTTCCTGGACTCAGGAATCCAGCGGTGAGGTGGTTTTTCAGGTGGCGTTAACGAAATGTGTCGTTCACCCCCCTTTTGGGCATGCCGCTTCCTCTGTCTCCTGTAGCTGGGGCCCAACGGCCTCTGCGCTGCTCCCGGTCGCCCGGAGCTGGGGCCCATGGGCCGCTGCAATGCTCCCGGTCGCCCGGAGCTGAGGCCCATCGGCCGTTGCGCTGCTCCCGGTTGCCCGGAGCTAGGGCCCATCGGCTGTTGCGCTGCTCCTGGTCGCCTGGAGCTGAGGCCCATCGGCCGTTGCGCTGCTCCCGGTTGCCCGGAGCTGGGGCCCATCGGCTGTTGCGCTGCTCCTGGTCGCCCGGAGCTGAGGCCCATCGGCCGTTGCGCTGCTCCCCGGTTTGCCCGGAGCTGGGGCCCATCGGCTGTTGCGCTGCTCCTGGTCGCCCGGAGCTGGGGCCCATCAGGCGCTGCAATGCTCCCGGTCGCCCGGAGCTGAGGCCCATCGGCCGTATGTGCTGCTCCCGGTCGCCCGGAGCTGGGGCCCACTGGCCGCTGTGATACCCTGTCTCCAGGGGCTGGAGCCCCTCGACCGCTGCACTGCTCCCGATGTCCTGGGGCCGGAGCCCCTCGACTGCTGCACTGCTGCCGATGTCCTGGGGCTGGAGCCCCTCGGCCACTTCTCTGCTCTCGGTATCCTGGGGCTGGGAGGTGATCGTCGTGGCCTCTCTCTTTTCCTCCCCCATTTTCTTCCTCTGCCTCCATCGTTGGGACTTCCTGGTCGCCTCATCCTCCGACGAGGAGGAGAGGTTGCTGCCTTCTGCAAGAAAAATACACCGTTTTGGGATTTACTTTTTGACCTACCACTCCTTTCCGGCACTTGGAGCCTCGATGTGATTGGGCTGTCCTCATCCGTGTTCCCTCTTTCTGCTGGGGTCTTGGTAGCGGTGGGGGTGCCTCGCCCCCCCTTTGGGGTGCTGGCAGCAGCCCCTCTTGTCGCCCTGTGCATAGCTGCAGGCTCTTTTAGGGCAAGCCCTGTAAAGGTGGCCTGCCTCCCCGCACAGGTTGCAGTTCTTGCTGGCCTGACAGTCCTTTGTCTCATGGCCCTCCATCTTGCAGTTTTTGCAGACAACTGCAGTGCATTGGGCCATCACATGCCCAGGCTTGTTGCATTTCCTGCACAGCCTGGGTTGCCTACGTAGCTCAAGTATCCTCGGTTTCCTCCAATCGCGAAAACCGAGGGGGGTGGACGATTTCTCCATCCTTGTCCACCCTCAGCTTTACCTTGACTTGCCGCTTGCTCACCAAATCCCGTGCAGGTCCTTCGCATCCACACCGTTCCCTGTTCCCTTGACGTAGCGAGCAAGGAAGGTGAGGACATCCACTATGGGCACATGTGGATTAAACATGTGTACCGTGATCATCCTTTCCTTCTGGTTGGGGAAGGTGCAGAACGGCTGCACTTTCAGCAGCGACAGCGGAGCTTCATTTCCCCTCTCCCGGAAGCCTTCATCACCTTCTGCCATCCCGTCGGATACTTGAAGGTAACATCAAAATATCCGTTACCCGGGAAGTCCTGGAGGCAGTAGATGTTCTTGGCCTCAAATTTGCAGGCCTCTAGCAAGACCTTCATGAACAGGTCTCGTGAGAAGGGGGTCCCCTTGCTGAGGTCCTTTGAATGCTTATTCGCAGGGTATTCCGAATACCCTGCACTCCTGCTCCTGCTGACATTGTGGCTGAACAAGGTGTTAGGTTGGTTTCCCAACCAGCATGGATCCACCTCTAAGCCCGCAGCCGACCGACTCCTCAACGATTTCGCTCCGCAATCCACGGCCCTTGTCCCCAAGGAACCGCCAGAACTGTTCTGATAAGAACAGATAGTCTCTTTCACTTAGAACTGATAAGAACAGATACTATACTTGATCTTAGCCAAAAGGCCGAGAAGCTGAGCGGAGGATACAAATCTTGAAACCATGTACCACCAGATGCATGAACAGCGTCTTCTCCTCTGACACCACACTGAATGATACTCCCTTAAGCGGGGGTGTAGTCCCGATTTTCCAATTTCCCTAATTGCAGACATTGGACTTTTTCACTGGAACTGTAAGGCCACAATGCTGCAAAATATACTCTTTGCACTACCTGTGTACCTGCATATGGCTTGATTGTACACATGTACGGCATTATCTGATTCAATTGGATAGCAAGGAAAAAAACTTCTCATTGTATCTTGGCTCATGTAACAATAATAAACCATTGCCAATACTACCAAGGTGATAATGAACTGATAACCTATTGTTGTACCTGCAATCTGCCAATCTATTTTTGTAATGTGGTTTGAGTGTTAAATATTGCTCAGGAATTCAGGGTATCACCCCTGGTTTTCATTAAAACATTGTCCTGCCATCTTCACCACTACTTAAGAAGCTGATAGGGCCTCATAATCTCAGTGTTGTGATCCATGAGAGCTGAAAGAACTTTATCTGTCCTACTCTTTGAAATAAGTTATATAATTGCATGGTGTGTCTGATTATAAATCAGGTTTCACAATCAAAGCTGTCTACTTGTGTCTGAACGAAGCTTTATTGCAAAAAGAGGAATAAAAATTAATTATACAATTGTGTGACTTTCTAACGTGCACAAACATTTCAAAAGCAGTTGTGAATTGTGTTCACAAGATCTTGTGCTGCGAGTGCCCTCTAGTGGTACTGACCTCCAGAGGTAGAATTTCCTCGAAGATAGACACAAAAAGCTGGAGTAAACTCAGCGGGACAGGCAGCATCTCTGGAGAGAAGGAATGGGTGACGTTTCGGGTTTTTCTTAATGGATATGAAAGTTTTAAAGGTACATGGGCAAATAGGACCAGTTCAGATCGGCAACCTGGTCAGCGTGCATGAGTTAGCCGAAGGGGCTGTTTCGTGCTGTATTACATAGAAACATAGAAAATAGGTGCAGGAGTGGGCCATTTGGCCCTTCGAGCCGGCACCGCCATTCAATATGATCGTGGCTGATCATCCAACTCAGTATCCTGTACCTGCCTTCTCTCCATAAGATCCCCCCTCAGTCTTCTAAATTCTAGCGAGTACAAGCCAAGTCTATCCAGTCTTTCCTCATATGAAAGTCCTGACATCCCAGGAATCAGTCTGGTGAACCTTCTCTGTACCCCCTCTATGGCAAGAATGTCTTTCCTCAGATTTGGAGGACCAAAACTGTACGCAATACTCCAGGTGTGGTCTCACCAAAACCCTGTACAACTGCAGTAGAACCTCCCTGCTTCTATACTCAACTCCTTTCGCTATGAATGCTAACATACCATTCACTTTCTTTACTGCCTGCTGCACCTGCATGCCTACTTTCAATGATTGGTGTACCATGACACCCAGGTCTCGTTGCATCTCCCCTTTTCCTAATTTGCCACCATTCAGATAATAGTCCACCCTCCTGTTTTTGCCACCAAAGTGGATAACCTCACATTTATCCACATTATACTGCATCTGCCATGCATTTGCCCACTCACCCAGCCTATCCAAGTCACTTTGCAGCCTCCTAGCATCCTCCTCACACCTAACACTACCCCCCTGCTTAGTGTTATCCGCAAACTTGGAGATGTTGCATTCAATTCCCTCGTCCAAATCATTAATATATATTGTAAATAGCTGGGGTCCCAGCACTGAGCCTTGCGGTACCCTACTAGTCACTGCCTGCCATTCTGAAAAGGACCCATTTACTCCTACCTTTTGCTTCCTGTCTGCCAGCCAGTTCTCTATCCACATCAATACTGAACCCCCAATACCGTGTGCTACCATGTCAAGATCCTTCTCCAGTGTGAATGCAAAAACATTATCAATCCACGTTCTCCAGAGATACTTCCTTTCCCATTGAGTTACTCCAGCACTTTGTGTGTTTTTATGATGTTGATTAATAGATAAATACTGACCAGAAAAATTCAAATGCTCTTCAAAATTTTCACCATAGAATCTCTTAATTGCACCTGAGAGAAACATTGTGCCACATCTTAAAATTTCATGCAAAAAAATGAAAGCTTTGACAAAGCAGCACTCGCTTAATACTGCTCTGAAGTTAAGACATTGATATTCATCTTTCCAGTAACATAATGCTACTAACTAACGGTGTGAACTATAAGAATTTGCACGTGTGAAAAAAGTGCATTAAGCTAATAATGCAAAAACAAAATACTGTAGATGCTGTAAATCTGGAAAAAAAAATCAAAAAAGGCTGAAAATAATAAACAGGTCAAGGAATTTTAATTTCCACCAGTGGCCCTACACACAATTAGTTCCACATCATCGGGATATTTTCTTTGAAAATGGTTTTCCTCATGTCTATCCATGTAACTAAAATTCTCATCTTGTTTGTGTGTATGTATATGTGTGTGTGTGTGTGTGGGTGTGTGGGTGAGTGTCATCTGGGCACAATCTGCTTGATTCTCATTTCCTTACAAACGCTAGGCCACAGCCTTCCCATTTTCACACATTCTACTCACATTTTTCCCCTCGAAGCGATAAACCTCTTCCCGTCGCATTCCCACCTATATTTATGAACTTTTTAATGCTTTAAAGTTTTTAAAACAGTCACATTTCGGAAAGAAAACCCCAGAGTGACGTCACAATGGACTTGCAAGGCAGGACGGGACATTCCGGAAGGGAGGGCCAGTGCAGCGCTCATGCGGCGGCAGCCGGCGCCCGACGCCCGACATCTGGTGGCGTGGGTGGAGCTACGGGCTCTGGCTGGAGCCGAGCCTGCTCTTCCAACTGGTGTGGGAGCCGAGCCTGGGGCTTGGGATGTGGCCATGACTGGGGCCGATAACGAAGCCGCCTCTGGAACCAAGAACGAACCTGGGTCCAGGGTCAGGGACGGTGAAGTTGGAACCTGCACTGGAGCCCAGGCGGCGGCATAGCTGACGGCTGGAGGCTGCCACTGGAACCAAGGACGAGCCTGGGCCTGCACTGGAGGGAGCCCAGGTGGCGGCCCAGCTGATGGCTGGAGGCTGCCACTGGAACCAAGGACGAGCCTGGGCCTGCACTGGAGGGAGCCCAGGTGGCGGCCCAGCTGATGGCTGGAGGCTGCCGCTGGAACCAAGGACGAGCCTGGGCCTGGCACTGGAGGGAGCCCAGGTGGCGGCCCAGCTGATGGCTGGAGGCTGCCGCTGGAACCAAGGACGAGCCTGGGCCTGCACTGGAGCCCAGGTGGCGGCCCAGCTGATGGCTGGAGGCTGCCGCTGGAACCAAGGACGATCCTGGGTCTACAGGCAGGGCCGGGTTGAGTACTACAACCAGGCCGAATTCCAGGCCCTAACGCTGCCCTACTACTTGGGCAGGTCCTGGGGCAGGGAAATGGGAGGAGGATGAGGGAAATGAGGAGGAGGGAAATGGGGTAGGGTCTCTACCCCACTCCTTCTCTGCCCTTCTCTCTCTCTCTACCACCCTCCCCCTTCCTCTACCTTCCCTCTCTACTCCCCTCCCCTCCCTCTCTACCCCTCCCCTCCCTCTCTAGCCCCTCCCTCTCTACCCCCTCCATCTCTCCCCCCTCCCTCTCTGCCGCCCGTCCCTCTCTACCCCATTCCCTCTCTACCACCCCCCCCCCTCTCTCTCTACCACCCCCCTCCCAAAGAGTATTGGAACCCATGGGTGGGTGGTGGAATATTGTGTTTGGGGATCAGCCCTCCCCTGTGACACCGTGTGCCCCTCCCCCCCATTATTGGGGGACGGGACCCAACGGGTCAGAACTTAGCCCAAAGCTTTGTGACTTTTGGTCCTTGCACCATCTGCTAATGGTAAGTATTTATTTGAACTAGACCAGACAGAATTTTGGACATCTTTGTCAAATATCCTCTTAACCTTCCTTATTCTAAGGAGAACAACCATAGCTTCTCCAGACTATAATATAGAAACATAGAAAATAGGTGTAGGAGGAGGCCATTTGGCCCTTCGAGCCAGCACCGCCATTCATTGTGATCATGGCTGATCATTCACAATTAGTAACACGTGCCTGCCTTCTCCGCATATACCTAGATTCCGCTAGCCCCTAGATCTCTATGCAACTCTTTTAAATTAATCTAGTGAATTGGCCTCTACTGCCCTCTGTGGCAGAGAATTCCGCAAATTCACAATTCTCAGCGTGAAAATTTAATAATGAAGAGAAATCATTCAGAGACTCGTTTAGTTTAGAGGTACAGTGCAGAAACAGGCCCTTCGGCCACTGAGTCCGTGCCGACAAGCGATCCCCGCACATCAACACTACCCCACACACTCTAGGGACACTTTACAATTATACCAAACCAATTAACCTACAAACCTGTACGTCTTTGGAGTGTGTGGGGGGAACTGGAAATCCCCAAGAAAACCCACGCATGTCACAGGGAGAATGTGCAAACTCCGTGCAGACAAGCACCCCCCCCTTAATTAGGATGGAACCCATGTCTCCGGTACTGCAAGGCAGCAACTCTACCGCTACACCACCGTGCCACTTATCTGATTATTCTCTGTTGCCTCACCTACTCCCATCGCTGTCCGTGTGGTGAAGAGGGTGCAGCTCAAAAGGGTCCATCTCTGAACATGCTATGGTGTTGTGGAGGATCATTGAGGCAAAAAAAATCGTAAATTATAAACTGCTCGAGGTATTTCCATGCTTCCTGCTGTGGTAATAGTCTTCCCTTGATCCTTTGGATATCATAATAGCCTTCCGTTCCCTTCTCCTTCATGATTTTTCTAGATTCTGATTTAATGTCTAATTTCTATAAACTGTAACCCTGAGTTCCACCAAAGATTCATTTGGAACATCTCCCAGTGGCATTCGTACCAAAAACAATATTTTACATCCTAAATTTTATGAAGAGAAAGGTTTTCAGTGAGATTAAGTCTTTGCAGCTTTTTCTTTGTTTTAAGGCTGGCGATTTTTAGGGAACAATAGTGCAAGAGATCAAAGATTTGATCAAACAGTGAGCTTTTAAAAGCATGTTAGTAGAGAAGAAGCTATGAGCAGATGTTGAGAGAAGGAAGTTCAAAGCTAAGAAGTAATGCAGCTAAAGGTATTAATCTTGCTAAATTGGAGCTGCTAGGACTTCAAAATGTGGTTAAGTTTCAGGGTTGCTGGCAGATGTGGTCAAATTGGAATTGCTCTCTGCAGAACTGGGACAAGCTGCGGAGAGGTGCCAGAGTGTCTGGTAAAATGTGCAAGCAAAGAATGGGAATATATGCAAACCCTGTCAATTTGGTGCAAAATGCATAGAATGGATTGGATGGCTGCAAACCAGACACACACCTTGTAAATAGATGTAAATAATATTGCAGTTTGACTTTGCCAAGTGTTGATTGGATGAGGTGTTAAGCCATGTCTGGGTTTTCTATAAATCAGGGTAAATGTTTCTAAGTTGGCTTCCTCGCGAAGTCAGTTTTGAATACAATGTATTGATCTGTTGTATCATTGGGTTAGGGGAATGCCTGTTATTTATAGGTTTAATCGATATCTGTAATTGGGTTATTGAGAGCAGTGGTTTGGCCCCTCGAGGTCCCGGGACATATAAAAGTCCGCGATCACGAGGCTCAGCGTCAATCTTCTCGAAGAACGCTTGGGACTGCGTGAACTTCTGGAGTGTCTCTGTCCGAGCGAGGCCTAGAGGGCTTGAACAGGCAGACACGAGGTGGGATAGGTACAGTAGTTGATATGTAACGCGATTTTGGTAAAATAAAAGTTGTTTCAAGTGCTTGATTCAGTGTTTTTACTGAAACTAGACTGGGGGGAAGCCTAGAAACAGACAATTATCAAAGGCATGACCAATGGTGGAATGATGAAATGTGAGAATGTGCATGGGGCCAGAATTAGAATGTATCTTTCTTGAAAAGTTTGAGCATGAAAGAGTGGATGAGCAATGTAAGAATAAGGTGAGGGTTTTTTTTTTAATTGAGATGAATGCTATTTACACTGAAAGCAAGGTAGGAGTGTGTTAGGATAAGGATAATAGAGTTTTGACAATTTCAGGTTCATGGAATTTGCAATAAGGAAAATTTTGAGGTTAAAACATAGAAACATATAAATTAGGTGCAGGAGTCGGCCATTCGGCCCTTCGAGCCAGCACCGCCTCCAATATGATCATGCCTGATCATCCAACATCAGTACCCCGTTCCAGCTTTCTCCCCATATCCCTTGATTCTATTAGCCCTAAGAGTTAAATCTAACTCTCTCTTGAAAACATCCAGTGAATTGGCCTCCACTGCCTTCTGTGGCAGAACATTCCACAGATTCACAACTCTCTGGGTGAAATAGTTTTTTCATCCTCTCAGTCCTAAATGGCCTACCCCTTATTCTTACTGTGTGGCCCCTGGTTCTGGACTCCCCCAACATCAGGAACATTTTGCCTGCACCTAGCCTGTCCAATCCCTTAAGAAATATATGGATGAGGCCGCTGTTTGGCAGAGAAAGAGAAAGATATGACAATATTGCAGATGAAGATGGGTGCGGAGTGTGTCTTTTGTAGGACAATTCGTGGCAGTGAGCAGCCTTCCTAAGTTCACAATGAGTGGGAATTAAACTACTACCAGCTGTATAAGACTGGAACATGGAAATGATGAGTTTTTTAAAAAAGAGTACAAGCCAGATTTGTTTTCTTCTGTGATGATCTACCTTTACTTGAGTTGTGAGTTTGCAATAACTACATGACTGCAATCTATTTGTAGCTGTGAACCCAATATTTTATGGCTGTATATTGCAGGTCATAATCAGTTATTTCCACAACCTCTCTTTGTTCTCCACTCCCATTTACATGAATGTGCTCACAGGCTGAACAATTTATTGTCAAATCTTTTGACCACCTGCCCTTGATTGGTCAACAGTTCAATGGAAATATGTTATCTTGTCATCGTTGGCACATCTGCCTTAGTACAATTCAATAATTAACCATATAACCATATAACCATATAACAATTACAGCACGGAAACAGGCCCTCTCGGCCCTTCCAGTCCGTGCCGACCATTTGTTTTCCCCTAGTCCCATCTACCTGCACTCAGACCATACCCCTCCATGCCTTCACGTCCATATACCTATCCACCTTTACTCTTAAATGTTAAAATCGATCCTGCCTCCACCACTTCTGCTGGAAGCTGATTCCACACAGCCACCACCATCTGAGTAAAGAAGTTCCCCCTCACGTTACCCCGAAACCTCTGTCCCTTAATTCTCATGTCATGCCCTCTTGTTTGAAACTTCCCTACCCTCAATGGGAAAAACGTATCCACGTCAACTCTGTCTATCCCTTTCATCATTTTAAAGACCTCAATCAAGTTCCCCCTTAACCTTCTGCGCTCCAAAGAAATAAAGAATAAAGATGCTTAATCTCATGCTTAGATTTATAATTGAATTACCTAATTTGAAAGATATGTAACATGACTCTGTCCTGTCTTCCTACACACCTGTTTCATTCCACCCTTTTTGGTACTCCCACCCATCCTCATCTCATCTCCTCCACCCATTCTGTGATGATACACATCCTTTTTTGTTTGTTGTGTATCCATGACGATTGATTTAGGAGATGTCAAATGTGGGTCCCTTGAAGGCAGACACGGGTGAAATTATTATGGACAACAAGGAAATGGCAGAAGAGTTGAATAGGTACTATGGATCTGTCTTCACTAAGGAGGTCACAAACAATCTCCCAGATGTACTGGAGGACAGAGGATCTAAGGGGTAGAGGAACTGAATTTTCATTAGGCGAGAAATAGTATTGGGTAGGCTAATGGGACTATAGGATGATAAATACCCTGGGCCTGATGGTCTGCATCCCAGGGTCCTCAGGGAGGTGGCTCTAGCAATAGTGGACGCATTGGTGATCATTTTCCAATGTTCAATAGATTCACGATCAGTTCCTGTGGATTGGAGGATAGCTAATGTTATCCCACTTTTCAAGAAAGGAGCGAGAGAGAAAACGGGGAATTACAGACCAGTTAGCCTGACTTCGGTGGTGGGAAAGATGCTGGAGTCAATTTTTAAAGAGGTAATAATGGGGCATTTGGATAGCAGTAAAAGGATTAGTTCAAGTCAACATGGATTTATGAAAGGGAAATCATGCTTGACTAATCTTCTGGAATTTTTTGAGGATGTGACAAATAAAATGGATGAAGGGGTGCCAGTGGACGTAGTGTATCTAGACGTAGTGTATCTAGTGTATCTAGACTTTCAGAAAGCCTTGATAAAGTCCCGCACGGGAGACTGGTGACTAAAATTAGAGCACATGGTATTGGGGGTAGATTGTTGACATGGATAGAAAATTGATTGGCAGACCGGAAGCAAAGAGTAGGAGTGAATGGGTCTTTTCAGAATGGCAGGCAGTGGTGAGTGGAGTGCAGCAAGGCTCGGTGTTGGGGCCGCAACTGTTTACCATATATATTAATGATTTGGAAGAGGGAATTAGGAGCAACACTAGCAAATTTGTGGATGA
This sequence comes from Okamejei kenojei, assembly GCA_035221665.1. Taxonomy (NCBI): domain Eukaryota; kingdom Metazoa; phylum Chordata; class Chondrichthyes; order Rajiformes; family Rajidae; genus Okamejei; species Okamejei kenojei. The sequence continues at coordinate 99,266,159 of CM069136.1, read as the reverse complement.
CACATAGAAACATAGAAACATAGAAAATAGGTGCAGGAGTAGGCCATTCAGCCCTTCGACCCTGCATCGCCATTCAATATGATCATGGCTGATAATCCAACTCAGTATCCTGTACCTGCCTTCTCTCCATAGCCCGTGATCCCTTTTAGCCACAAGGGCCACATCTAACACCCTCTTAAATATAGCCAATGAACTGGCCTCAACTACCTTCTGTGGCAGAGAATTCCAGAGATTCACCACTCTCTGTGTGAAAAATGTTTTTCTCATCTCGGTCCTAAAGCTGGGTGGACACAAAGCTGGGTGGCAGTGTGTATTGTGAAGAGGATGTTAGGAGGTTGCAGAGGGACCTGGACAGGTTGAGTGAGTTGGCAGTTGTGTGGCAGATGCAGTATAATATAGATAAATGTGAGGTTATCCACTTTGGCAGCAAAAACAAGGGGGAAGATTATTATCTCAATGGGGTTAGGTTAGGTAAGGGGGAGATACAGCGAGACCTGGGTGTCCATGTGCACCGGTCACTGAAGGTTGGCGTGCAGGTACAGCAGGCAGTGAAGAAAGCTAATGGAATGTTGGCCTTCATAACAAGAGGATTTCAGTAAAGAGGTTCTTCTGCAGTTGTATAGGTCTCTGGTGGGACCACATCTGGAGTATTGTGTACAGTTTTGGTCTCCTAATTTGAGGAATGACATCCTTATGATTGAGGCAGTGCAGCGTAGGTTCACGAGATTGATCCCTGGGATGGCGGGACTGTCATATGAGGAAAGATTGAAACGACTAGGCTTGTATTCACTGGAGTTTAGAAGGATGAGGGATCTTATAGAAACATATTAAATTATAAAAGGACTGGACAAGCTAGATGCAGGAAAAATGTTCCCAATGTTGGGCAAGTCCAGAACCAGGGGCCACAGTCTTAGAATAAAGGGGAGATAATTTTTATTGACTATAATTCAGTTTTCAATACAATCATCCCTGATATACTAGTCAACAAGACTTCCCCCCTCTCACCTGCGCTTGGATAAAGGACTTGGATAACCGCCCACAAACAGCCAAAATGGGCCCCCACTGCTCCTCCGCCCTCACTCCCAGCACTGGTTCTCCACAGGGCTGTGTGCTGAGTCCACTCCTCTACGCTCTGTACACTTACGATTGCACTTCCATCCACTCCACAAACTCGATTATTAAATTTGTGGATGACACCACAGTGATCGGACTCATATCAGGAGGAGACGAGGCAGCATACAGAGATGAGGTGCGCGACCTACCTGGCACTTAATATCAGCAAAACAAAGGAAATGGTCATCGACTACAGAAGGCACAGAGTGGACCCTGCCCCGCTCATCATCAATGGGGACTGTGTCGAGAGGATTTCCACCTTCACATCGCGGAGGACCTCTCCTGGTCTGCCAACACTTCAACGATGGTAAAAAAGACCCAGCGGCTTTGAACAGATATGGTCTCCATATCAAAAATATTGAAGGGGTAGCTGTTCTTGGCATCACAACTCAATGGGTACCCGGCAGGATTAGATGAAAATAACTCTGTTTTTCTTTTTGATTTGTATACATGTCTCTATTGATATCGCTATTTGTTATTCACTATTAAGATGTATACTATAATCTCTCTTCTTTCTTTTAATATATATATAATACTTTGTTTTAATTAAATACATATAACAAGAATATATACATTTTTTTTCTCTCTCTTCTCTTTCTATATAATCAAAATTATTATTTAATCACTATTCTTATTGATTAAAATCTATTCTTTTATTTTTCTACTTTTAAAAAAAAAAGAAGTTTATAAGAATTACTCGTAACATTCGTATACTTATTGAAATAAGTTGGTTGTGTATTTGAAAAGTTGTTATACCGTTGTTATGATGGATTACTTCTAATAAAAATATTATTATAAAAAAAAGACCCAGCGGCGATTGCACTTCCTGAGAGTGCTAAGGAAGAACAGTTTAGAGGAGAAGCTGCTAGAGACCTTCTACCGCTCCACCATTGAGAATGTGCTGGCATATTGTATCACGGTGTGGTATGCCGGCTGCTCAGCATACCATGTCAGGAGAGCCCTGCAGAGAGCGATCAAAACTGCCTGGAAAATCATCGGCTGCCCTCTGCCTTCCCTGGAAGACATCTCCAGCTCTCGGTGCCTCTGTAGAGCCAGGAAAATCCGTAGAGCCAGGAGCCGGTGATCCCTGGCTCCGTAGAGCCAGGGATCACCGGAGACATTTGAATTTATCTGGATAGGGCAATGATAAAAAACATTGCAAAATGAGTTAACTTCAGTTCCTAGGTTATTTACCAAGTTACTAAAACCAATGCTTGAACTGGTCAGAGCTCAAAAAACAATTGTTATGTCTTGTCTGGAGGATATTCTAACGCTGTATGTTGGTAAAATCAACTGTTTCAGCCTCAAACTATATTTACGACAAATTAAGGTGATTCCAACTAGATTTATCGACCATTGGGATTTCCCTTTAACTATTAATTAGCCTGTGACTCCGCCCTGGGGTAAGAGATTGGAATTAATAGGAGCCTGTAACAATCTTGTTGTGATAAGCAGCCTTCTATTCATCAAGTGTAATTGGCAATATAGTAGCTGTGCAAATGGGGGAGCTTACATCTTGCAAAGTAATAATCTCTCAAGTGCCACGTAGGTCTTTGTAACAGACCTTATGCTATTACCAACTGGAGCTACCAAAGTCAGAATGGTGGACGGACAGCATTCAGCATTGCCCCAGTAATCTGGTTAGTAAAGTTTCAGTTATATTATAAACTGCTGGAACTCTTTTTTTTTTTTTTTTTTTTTTACTTTTTTCCAATTTTTTATATAAGTATAAGAAAATAGAAAAGAGAGTATGGAAAGTTTGATGGAGAATGGAATATTACTCATTAATCTGTCCTTGGAGATATATTCATGATTTATTATATATATTTCTTCATCTATTCAGATATTCAGGCCTCAGTCAAGTCCTCGCGCCGAACCATTATGACCCTGTAAATATTTAATATATGGAGACCAAATCCCTCTGAAGAGATCTAATCTATCCATGAGGACAAGCCTCAATCTCTCCAAATTAAGTGTCTCCGACATTTCTGTATTCCACATTTTGATTGTTGGGGATGCAGGGCCTTTCCAAAATTTTAGTATTAATTTTTTCCCAATTATTAAACAATAGTCGATTAAAATTCTTTGGTTCATTGTTATTAGTTGGTCAGTTTCAAGTATTCCAAGTATTATTAATTTTGGATCAGAAGTCATAGTTATATTGACAACATTTGATATTATCTTAAATATTTCATTCCAGTATTCTACAATTTTTATACAATTAGTAAATGAATGTGACAAATTTGCTTCTGAGATTTGACATTTATCACATATAGGAGATAATTTTGGAAATATATTATGTAATTTAGATTTGGAATAATGTAATCTATGTAGAATATTAAACTGTATAAGGAATGTTTAGCATTTAACGAGCAATGATGTATGTGTTGTAAGCTTTCATCCATATTTGGTCTTATTATTTGGCCTAATTCATTTTCCCAAAACTGTCTATGTGTTTCTGTTGATGGGATATCACTTTCCAATAAAATATTGTATATATATGATATCATTTTTTCTGTATTTGGATGTTTATTCAAGCATTCATCTAAAAATTTCCGTCATTTCTATTTCTAAGTTCTTGTGTATTTGCAGAAACATAGTTTCTGATTTGTAGATATCTAAAATATTCATTGTTGTGTAGTCCATAAGTTTGTTGTAACTCTTGAAATGAGAGAAAAGAGTTTTCCTTATAAAGATCGCCCATCTTAAAGATTCCTTTATTTTTCCATTGTAAAAAAGCCTTATCCATCATTGAGGGTTTAAACGTAAAATTATTGGCAATGGTAAGACCTAATGGTATAAATTTTAGTTTTAATGTTTTCTTTATTTGTTTCCAAATGCGGATTCCGTTTTCTATTATCGGATTTTCACTATAAATTTTCTTAGCTACGTTAGTGTTAGCAAATATTATAGAACTAATTTCAAATGGAGAACAATCTTCTTTTTCCATTTTTAACCAGTTTGGTTTGTTATCTATTTCTTCTAGCCAAAAATTCATATTTTTAATATTAACTGCCCAGTAATAAAACATAAGATTTGGTAATGCTAATCCCCCATTTATTTTAGATTTACATAAATGTTTTTTATTTATTCTGTGGCTCTTATAATCCCAGATAAAGTTAGTAATTAGAGAATCTACTTTTTTAAAAAAATTTTTAGGGAGATATATCGGAATTAATTGAAATAAATATAATAATTGTGGGAGAAAAATCATTTTTATTGCATTGATTTTACCTAACATTGAAATAGGTAAGCTTTTCCAGTATAAAATATTCTTATTTAATTTATTCAGTAATGAAGGGAAATTAAATTTAAATAAAGAATAAAATCTTTTTGTAACGAAAATCCCAAGATATTTAATATTTTCATTTGTTATCTTGAAAGGAAATTGTTTGTAATATATGTAAATTATGCATCGTTATTGGCATAAAGTTCACTTTTATTCCAATTGATACTGTATCCTGAAATTGATCCAAATTCCGTTATTAGTTTTAACAAATTTCGGATACTTGTTTCCGGTTCAGTGATGTAAAGTAATACATCATCCGCATATAAGGAGATTTTATTTCTTAGTATCTTTAGTATCATATCCATGTATTTCCGGGTGTAATCTCACCCTCTGGGCGAGAGGTTTATTGCTAGCGCAAACAATAAAGGTGATAGAGGACAACCTTGTCTACAACCTCGAGATAAACTAAATTTAGTTGATAACATACGGTTTGTTGTTATTCTAGTTGTTGGGTTTGCATATAACAATTTAATCCAAGTAGTAAACTTCTCTCCGAGTTTGAAAGCTTCCATCACCGAAAATAAATAAGGCCATTCCACTTGGTCAAAAGCTTTTTCTGCATCCAGCGAAATAACTACTAAATCTTTTTTATCACTTCTTTTCGAATATATAATATTAAATAACCGTCTTAGATTGTATGAGGAATATCTTTTTGGTATAAATCCTGTTTGATCGGGATGGATTAATTTGTTAACAACTGAACTTAGTCTTTGTGCTAATATTTTTGTTAGTATCTTTTGATCCGTATTTAATAGAGCTATTGCTCTATATGATCCTGGTTCATCCAAGTCTTTATTTATTTTGGGTATAAGTGTTACAATAGATTCATTCAACGTGTCTGGTAATTTCTGTTGTGTATATATCTGTTCATATAATGATTTCAAACATGGAACCATATGATCCTGAAATATTTTATAAAATTCCGAACCTATACTGCTGGAACTCTAAGGAGGAAAATTATTAATGCCATCTCTAGTTCGGAGTCGGAGGAGGTTTGCATGAGTTAACAATTATTCAGTTATTGCTATCAACTACCTATAGACACTAGGTGCATTCTATAGGTTAAAGGGTTTTGTGCGAATATGCATAATCTGCATGCTCCTAGTTGAGTTGATACACTATGGTGGTGGCATATGTTAGTCACACGGATGCAATCAAGTCTGAATATCTTGTAATAATTGACCTAATCTCATTTTGAGTTGGAGTATCATCACAATGGAACACTGAATATCGATAAGTTTGTCTCCAGGCTCATTTACCAGTTGCAAAATATGTGGCATAACAGGAGCGAAAGATACATTCTTGCTACAAGGAAGTTATTTTTGTCTCCCTCCATTTTGCCTCATCAGTCAGGTCTTGCAATAAAGTCAGCAAGTTCCCGCTTTAGGTTGTTGTTCTGTCTGACTGGCCTATGCAGCCATGCTTCCCGCTTTTGTCAGGAATAATAATACAACCTTTTACAGTTATTCTAAACGTAAAACTTCACTGGTTCAGCCTGTGTCTCAGGAAGCCAGCCTCTGCATGATAAAAACAAATTTATTTACTTATAGATTCTGAGTAGACTGCTCCTGCGGCTCAGATTGTCAGACCAATTCATGTATGTGCTCACTGCAGAGTGCTGGGATAGTACCAAAAAAGAAAAGCAATACATTTCATCTTCAGGAGATGGGAAGCGTTTGTTTGAATACTAACGTTACATCTAATACGGTACAGAAAACTGACGTCTTGGAGTTTGTTTCAAATGGGCCTTTGACAATAAATTAAATTATAGGACCATTAACTGTGCCAATGTGTCTTCCCATCATATTTGCTGCAGCAAACGGGACCCACTCTGTCGGGTTTCACCCTCTGATACCAATTTTATAAAGGATATTTTTCACACAAGTTCTCTCAGGACAAGCACAGGGCAGTATGGGATATTGACATGGTATTAACACTATTTCACCAGGGGGCTCCAGCTACATCCTGTGCTTTGGCTCAGCTCTCATAACGTAGTTATCCTCTTGCCGCTGGTCAGCGCAATGGGTTCAGTCACTACATGTTGTGACTGGACAGGATGGCTACATCTGCAAATAATATTATATTTTAATGTTTAGTTAAGCAGAGCAGACGTGAGGTCAAACTAGTTTCATGGCATATCCCATGGACCTTTTGGTTATGTATACGCATATGTCACACATATACACCAATGTGTCAAGGTCACCAAGAGCCTTAGAGACTCTGAACTAGCAATGTTTGTTTATTACAAAAACATTATCAGAAGGTATTGGTTCAGATCATCACCAGGTGATTAAAACAGATTTTGGCAATAGCAGGAGTAGATACTAATATTTTTCAAATCTCACTCCACCAGGACTGCTACAACATCAGCAGCAAAGGTTATGTACGTTCCGCTGGACCACATCTTAGCGGCTGCATGAGCGAATGAACTCCTGAACATTTCATAATAACCTATTGCCAGACCACGGGTATTTGCCAACTTTATTTTAGGTTCAGTGGTTAAGTTTACTCCCGGATGAGAGGAGTTACTATTATTATTATTATTTATTCATTGTGAATGTTTCCCTCATCTGTCAATTAAGGCAAGGTTGTGGCTGTGTGGACTCGATCTCACGGCATGAAATCACAGAGCTTTGAAATCTTCACGGAATCACTCACGTGACTCCAAAGTAAAGTAGTAAGTAAGATTAAACACGAACTTACCAGTTTGAAGTTGATCTTTATTTTATGAGGAGTTACGATGAGCGATTACGTGCCTTCCGCTCCAACCCTCGTATTATAAAGATCATCTGGAAGTTCTAGTCATCTCTAGTCTTACTAATGTTAGTTCAACAACTATTATTTGTGATTTCACACCACTGCTTTGAAGATTGACACGCATGCCAACTGGCGGGGCTTCTTCCCGAAATCGCTCATCGTAACTCCTCATAAAATAAGATCAAACTTCAAAACTGGTAAGTTCTCGTTTAATCTTACTATTTTTTATGGCATTACAATGGGACTATTTGGCGCATTGACTACGCTGGCTTTGTGGTGGAGTAATCTCATAACTCGTTCCATCCTCCTCATGGCTCAGCAAAATTATTCTCCTTTATATGCTTATCCATGTTTCTTTTGAATGTACTGATTGATTTTGCTTTCAACATTTCCACAGGAGGCAAATTTTGTTCATAATTCATTTGCATAAACATTCTTCCTCGCAAGCTCCCTTGTAACTTTTGCCCAAAATATTAAAGCTTTGTCCCTGGTCTTTGAACTACCACAAATAAGAGCAGTTTGCCTTTACCTAAATTCAGTATGACTATCTGTACCTCCATTCAATCTCCTCTCAACCTTCTTTGCAGAAATGGTTCAAAATCCTCTTGACAATTCTGATTGATTACGTGGTCTGTCTCCTCAAAAGCGTTAGACTGCAGAGAGAACCAAGGTATACATCATCAGTATCAGGCATATGAATGCAAGAGCATGTTAAACGGAACACATTCTTACCTCTACTTTCTCAGAAGGTTTAGGAAGTTCTGCATGTCCCCAACAACTCTAAGCAACTTCTACAGATACGACATAGAAATCATTTCATCAGGATGCATCAGAGCATGGTTTGGGAACATTTCCACCTAAGACCCCCAAGATATTGCAGAGAATTGTGGACACAGCCCCAGAACTTCACACAAACCAACCTCCCTTCCATTGACTCAATTTATGCCTCATGCTGCCTCGGCAAGGCCACCAGCATAATCAAGGATGAGTCGCACCCTGGCCACTCTTTCTTCTCCCCTCTCCCATTAGGCAAAATGTATAGAAATGTGAAAATGCACACCTCCAGATTCAGGGACAGTTCAGTCCCAGCTGATATCAAACAACTGAACCATCCTACCACAACTAGAGAACAGTCCTGAAACTACTATCCACCTCATTGGAGACCCTCAAACTAAACTTGATCGGACTTTACTGGCTTTACCTTGTACAAACGTTATTCACATTATTCTATTTATCATGTGTCCTATACACTGTGGATGGCTCGATTGATATCATGTATTGTCTTTCCGCTGACAACAAAAGTTTTTCACTGTACCTCGGTACACATGACAATAAACTAAACTAAACCACACTGTAAATAAATATCTTGTTGCCCAGTACTGTTACTTAACGGTTGATTGCATGAATGAAATTCATAATTCCACACATTAGAAGAGGAAACAGCTGGTTTAAACATTTTTTTAAGTTAAATTGCTTTATCATTGAATCTAAAGTGTACCATGCAGCAATCCTCACAGGCTGGTTAGCAGAGGCAGATATTTTTGGCAAATTGAGGCAAATCACAATGCTGTTTTCTATTGTTTGTGATCATATGGGTTCCATTACCTGATGTTTTAATAAGCCTTTCACAAACATACATCATTTTTATAGATTAAAGGATAGTTTCAAAAATTGTTCCAGCTTTTGTCAAATTATATTTGGTCTCTTTGTTTGGACACAAATCTGTGGACAATTTTCTCCTTTTAAATTTCTGGCACAGAGCATTGCACGCTAGGAGCATAGGTTTGCGCACTGGGCAAAGAGCTTGTATGCATATTGTCTATTGTATAACTAATCCACCCTTTGGAATAGACTGTGCTCATTCACCTTATCTAAACTTCGTGATTTTATTCAATTAGACATCAGGTGGATGGGCAATTAGATGGGAATCTGTGTTTCAGTTTCCAACACAACATGATCAGTGTTGATCACAAATGGGATATCTGCACACACAGGGAATATCTCTCTGGATGTTTGCAGATAAGGCAGATCATAACATCCGTGTTAATGTGACATTGCAGAGATGACAGCAGGAGGAAACAACACATCATTATCCAATACCATTATTTATAAGGATCATCAGCAACAGGTTAGCTGCTGAATAATATTTATTTATTTTTTTTTTTTTAAAAAAAATTTATTGTAGAAAACAATATATACCGAGTACACTCTTATACGGCAGTGAAAATTATAAATAATATACAAAATTATATAATATTGATTATCAATTGATACTGTTTGTGTTAATTGTAATGTTATCCATTATACATTTCCTGGTTATTTATTTTGTATAATTGGGAGTGTATGTAGTATATTCCTAAAATAAGCAATATACTCACACTTCTCATACCACACATATTTCTTCTAATTACCAAATACAAATCCCCCCTAATATAACTACATAATACCCAATCTTAACCAAACTTCTATGATATTCATGATATTTTAATAATATTAAGAGTGTTTGTATTATTATTAACTTTATATTTCAAAATTATTTATTAGTTGAAAATGCACAATTTTATATAATTACAAATTTAAGACATCTATAATATTTTTCATACAACTAATAATAGGTGTATTTCATACTAATATTAAGAATATATATAATATGTTTCTATACTTTTTTTCCTAGTTAAATTAAAGATAGAAAGATAGAGAAAGAAAGTAGAAAATAGAAAAGAAAAGTGTGAAAAGTTTGATGGAGATTAAAATATTACTAAATAATCCATTCTTGGAGATACATTCATGATTTATTATATGTATTTCTTCATCCATTCAGATATTCAGGCCTCAGTCAAGTCCCTGCGCCGAACCATTATGACCCTGTAGATATTTAATGTATGGAGACCAAATCCCTTTGAAGAGATCTAACCTGTCCATAAGGACAAGTCTCAATCCTCTCCAAGTGAAGTGTCTCCGTCATTTCTGTATTCCACATTTTAATTGTTGGGGATGCAGGGCCTTTCCAAATTTTAATATTAATTTTTTCCCAATTATTAGAGAATAGTCGATAAAAGTTCTTTGATTCCTTGTAATTATTTTGTTCCGTTTCCGGTATTCCAAGTATGATTAACTTTGGATCAGGAATCATAGTAATATTAACAACATTCGAGATTATCTTAAATATTTCATTCCAATATTCTACAATCTTCGTACAATTAGTAAATGAATGTGACAAATTTGCTTCTAAGATTTGACATTTATCACATATAGGCGATAATTTTGGAAATATATTATTGTAATTTAGATTTGGAGTAATGTAATCTATGTAAAATTTTAAACTGTATAAGAGCATGTTTAGCATTTAACGAGCAGTAATGTATGTGTTGTAAGCTTTCTTCCCATATTTCTGGGCTTATTATTTGACCTAATTCATTTTCCCAACGCTGTCTGTGTATTTCCGATGATGGAATATCACTTTCCAACAAATATTGTAAATGTATGATATCATTTTTTCTGTATTTGGATGTTTATTCAAGCATTCATCTAAAATTTCACTCTTTTCTATTTCTGAATTCTTGTGTATTTGCAGAGATATAGTTTCTGATTTGTAAGTTTTCTGAAATATTCATTATTATGAAGCCGTAAGCTTGTTGTAATTCTTGAAATGAAAGAAAAGAATTTTCCTTATAAAGATCCCCCTATATTTAAAAATTCCTTTATTTTTCCATTGTATATAAAGCCCTTATCCATCGTTGAGGGTTTAAACGTAAAATTGTTGGCAATAGTAAGACCTAGCGTATAAATTTTAGTTTTAAATGTTTTCTTTATTTGTTTCCAAATACGTATTCCACTTTCTATTATCAAGTTTTCACTATAAATTTTCTTAGGTACATTAATATTAGCAAATATTTATAGAGCTAATTTTCAAATGGAAAACAGTCTTCTCTTTCCATTTTTAACCAGTTTGGTTTATTATCTGTTTCTTCTAACCAGAAATTCATATTTTTAATATTAACTGCCCAATAATAAAACATAAAATTTGGTAATGCTAAACCCCCGTTTATTTTAGCTTTACCTAAGTGTTTTTTATTTATTCTATGGTTCTTATAATCCCAGATAAAGTTAGTGACTATAGAGTCTACTTTTTTAAAAAAAATTTTAGAGAGATATATCGGGATTGATTGAAATAAATCTAATAATTGTGGGAGAAAAATCATTTTTATTGCGTTTATTTTACCTAACATTGAGATAGGTAAACTTTTCCAGTATAAGATATTTTTATTTAATTTATTCAGTATAACGGGAAATTAGACTTAAATAGAGAGTCAAATCTTTTTGTAACAAAAATACCAAGATATTTAATATTTTCATTTGTTATCTTAAAAGGAAATTGTTGTAAATCTGTAAGTTATTCATGGTTATTGGCATAAGTTCACTTTTATTCCAATTAATACTGTATCCTGAAATTAAAACCAAATTCGTTATTAGTTTTAAACAAATTACGGATACTTATTTCCGGTTTAGTAATATAAAGTAATACAATCGTCCGCATATAACGAGATTTTATTCTTAGTATCTTTAGTATCATATCCATATATTTCCGGGTGTGCAATCTTACCCTTTGGGCAAGAGGTTCAATTGCTAACGCAAACAGTAAAGGTGATAAAGGACAGCCTTGTCTACAACCTCGAGATAAACTAACTTTAGTTGATATAACATATGGTTTGTTGTTATTCTAGCTGTTGGGTTTTGCATATAATAATTTAATCCAAGTAGTAAACTTATCACCAAGCTTAAAAGCTTCATCACCGAAAATAAATAAGGCCATTCCACCTGGTCAAAAGCTTTTTCTGCATCCAAGCGAGATAACTACTAAGTCTTTTTTATCACTTCTTTTCGAATATATGATATTAAATAACCGTCTTAGATTATATGAAGAATATTTTTTAGGTATAAATCCTGTTTGATCAGGATGAATTAATTCGTTAACAACTTTGCTTAATCTTTGTGCTAGTATCTTTGTTAACATTTTTTGATCCGTATTTAATAAAGCAATTGCTTCTATATGATCCTGGGTCATCCAAATCTTTATTTATTTGTTGGGTATAAGTGTTATAATAGATTTCGTTCAATGTATCTGGTAATTTCTCTTGTGTATATATCTGTTCATATAATGATTTTAAATATGGGACCATTTGATCATGAAAAATTTTATAAAATTCCGAGCCTATACCATCTGGTCCTGGAGTTTTACCATTTTTTAATGATTTAATAGATTCTTGGATTTCTTTTATTGAAATAATCAGCATTTAATAGTTTCTCTATTTTGTAAATCTAATTCTTTTAAGTTACATATATTTAAAAAGGCATCTATTTCTGTTTTATTTACTGTCGCTTTAGCAGTATACAGATTTTTATAATATTTGCATAAATCTTTCATTAATATCTTTGGGTTGTATTAATAATTCACCGTTTTGTGATTTAATCCTATGTATAATTTTTTCAGCTTCAATTTTCCTTAATTGTCGAGCCAATAATTTTTGGGGTTTGTCTCCAAATTCAAACAGCAAGTTGTTTAGTATGTTGATAATATTTTAAAACTTGATCAGTGTATATTTTGTTAATTTATACTTCAATGCTAAAATTTTATTATGTATTATATATCTGATTTTGTTGCATTCTGTATATCTAATTGTTTAATCTCCCTTTCTAAGTCCTGTTGTTCCTTCCGAATCTTTTTATTATGGAAATGCTTGTGAAGAAATCATAATTCCTCGAAGATATGCTTTAATGTTTCCCATAATAAAGAGCGAGATATTTCTGGTTGATCATTTATTTCAAAAAACATCTTAATTCTGAGTTATAATATATTCCTGAGTGGCTTTATTTTTTTAAAATTTGTGGGTTAAGTTTCCATTGTCCTAGATTTTCTGTTTTACCATTTATTTAATTTTAAATGTTAATGGCGCATGATCTGAAATTATAATATTATGATATTTAGATTCGTAAGTAAGTGAAATAAGCTTTGCATCTACCAGAAAGTAATCTATTCTTGAATAAGTTTTATGTACTAGCGAGTAAAAGGAATATTCTCGACCAGTAGGATTTCTGTTCTCCAGACATCTTTAATGTTAGTCGTTTGGATGTATGCGTTTAAATAAATCACTAGTATGTGATTTAATTTTTCTTTGTTTTGAAGATCTATCTAAATAAGGGTCTAATGTACAATTAAAATCTCCTCCAATTATCAAATTGTAATGTGTTAATTCCGGAATATTATTGAGTACTTTCTTAAAAAATAAAGGACTGTCAAAATTTGGTCCATAGATATTAACGAAAATCATTTTTTTCCCTATTTATTTCTCCTATCACAATAATGTATCTGCCATCTTTATCAGATATAGTAGATGTATGCTTAATAAAGTACCTTTACGAAATAATATTGCTACGCCTCTTGATTTATGCGTAAAGGAGGAGTGATATATTTTGTCTATCCATTTGGCTTTCAGCCTATTTTCAGCGTCTTTCTTTAGGTGAGTTTCTTGAATATAAATTACATCAGCTTTAATTGCCTTTAAGTGTGTCAATATTTTTCCTCTTTTTATTGGTTCATTGATACCTTTAACATTCCAACTGCAAAAGGTTAATCCCTCATTCCCCGTATTTCTTTTTAAATCCTGCATTTTAAATTTGTGGGAATCTAGAATAGAGTCCAAGGGTCCGTGCAGTAGACCTAACCTTACACCCGAACACCGAATAGATGAATTTTAAATCTCTTTTATGTACTTCACGAATATATCTCCATTGTTCCAGTGTGTAGCTCCATTCAAACTGAAAGATATAATAAGCATAAAAGGATAGTAAAGAGTAGATAAAGAGATTAATAGAGTGCATAAAGAATGAAAAAACTACAAATGAAATATTTGTAGTTTGTGTAAGCCATACTATATTGGCTATCCATCTAAAGGCTTCCGGCATTGATGTTATTAATTTGGCCAGCTCCTAGATTTAAGGAATTGTTATTCCATAATAATATTTTAACGGGGATATAATATTAAAGAAATGAAAGAGTGATATTGATCATCATAAAAGTATGTATATCTAAAATTAATTTAAAAATCTAATTATAAAACCGCAGATAAAGAGTTTTTAAAGTACAAAAAATAAAAATCATTATTAAAAAAGAAAAAATAAGGGGAGGGTATCTCCAAATTTAACAAGACATAAGATATTAATTATTAGTAATATTAATTAGCAATAGTGAACAATCTTGGTTAATAATAATCATAGTGATAATGAAACCGCGTTATGATTTTAGTATGTGTGTTATTTGTTTGTGTTTAGTTATATATTATGACTAATTGTCAATGTTCAGCGAGCATCTTCCAATCCGGGAAAACATTTTGTTCCATACGACATTGTCCGTTCCTTCTAGTTTCTTCTAATTCCATATTATCGTATGAAGTCTCATAGAATGTTAAGAGACCGTACTAGGTCTTTGAAAATAGTAAAAGACAGTATGTTTGCTTGTAGATAGTTTTCAAGTGTGAAACTGCTTTGCAAATTCCATTGCTTCTGCTGGAGTCTTGAAGAAATGTTCCACGTTGTTATAAGTAACTCTTAGGATGGCTGGGTAATTCAAACCGTATCTCAAGTTTTCTACACCCCTCATAAGGCTTTTGGCTTCATTAAACGCTTTTCGTTTTTCTGGCAACCTCTGGGGGATAGTCTCGATAGATACTGATTCTTTGTCCTTGAAATGTCAGATTCTTTGTTCCCGAAGCTCTCCGCATAATATCCTCCAGGATAAAATCATATTGTAACTTTACAATCATTTGTCTTGGGGGGGCATTTTGTACTGGTCTGTTCTTCTGCCGACTCGATGTGCACGAGCTAATACAGGCTTATCATCCAAAGATAAAACAGCTTGCAGTAATTTTAGCAGTGAATTCTCGAGTGTCTTCGTGTTTCTCTAGACCTTCAGGAATCCCTGCAATCCTCAAGTTCTGCCTTCTCTGATAGCCTTCTAGCTGAGTGCATTTATCTGTTACTTTAGATAACAACTCCAGTAGACGTTCTTGTTCTGTTATCAGCTTTGCTGTAGGACACAGTACTAGCCTCCGCTATCTTTTCAAGGTTTTTCATGCCATCTGCCTGTTGTTCCACCACATTTGCAATAGGATCAATCTTACTTTGAAAGTCTTTTTTAACATTTTCAAGTTTAACCTCCATCTTGCGTTCCATTATTATTGATCATATCAATAAATTCATTCTTCAATTTTTCTGATTCTTTCTTAAAACTTATTATCAATTTTTGACTTTGTATTTTTTTGAAATTCACTCCATTGATTTTTCATCAAGTACATCTGATTATTAATTTGACAAATTTCTTCCTTTATTTCTCCCTTTATTTCTTTCATTTCTTGCTTTATATCTTTCATTTCTGCCTTGAACTCTTGCTTTAAATTCAGCCATCTGATGAGAAATAAAAGCTCTCAAAATCCTCACCTTCTGTGCCTGCTTTCCTGGAGACATCTTCCAGGGAGCTGGCCCTACTCGAGTCCGAGGCTTCTCCCAGGCCTTCTCCCGCTCTCGCCCGGGTTTTTCGAGCTTTTGTCTTGTCGGTAGGGCTCCGTGCCGTCATGGTTTGTCGCAGGGCTGATGACGTCACCCGGTAACGTCGATATTGATGCGGCAGGCAGTGTTAAAGCAGGCAGCCGGTAAGTCTTTTTAAGTCCCCGTTTTTCCAAAATTTTTACGGAGCTGGCTGGCGCTATGCTTTAAGACTCCATAGCGCCACCGGAAGTCCTGACTAATTATTTCTGTCTGTAGGCACAATTTCAGAATGCTGATGATTTACAGTTATTTAACCTTCCAAAGGTTTGCAGAGAGATACAAGGAACTGCAGATGTTGGAATCTTGAGCAAAATATAAAGGAACTTAACATCTATGGACAGGCAGCATCTGTGGAGAAAATTAACAGCTTGGCTTTGGGTCCTGATCATTCTTCAGAGGGAGGCCTGCATAGATTATTGTGGCAGTGGCAGAAGGAACACACGACCTAATTAATCACTTTATTACTAGTTGCCCGAATTGGGAGAGAGTCTATAGATCCCTCATTGGCATCAGTCACCTTTCAGAACCCACAAAAGTAGCATGGATGCTAGACATCCTTGATCCCGAGGCTGCCTAAGAAGTATTGAATTAAACTCACCTGAGACTAGTAACAGGAACGTCAGCATTCCTATAAAAGCTATTGCTGCAGAAAAAAAAATTCTGTCAGTTTCACTTAATGCCAGAATACAACCCTTTCACAGGCACAACTATAGCAAATCTCAGCCAGTTTCAGAAGGCAAAATATGACTTCAAAAAACGTTATGGGCATAGAACGGCAGGGGTCTTTAAATGTAGAATTCTTTGCCATGAGCAATTATCGAAGGAAGGTCCATAATGAACATTTTGACAACTTCACCTAAAGGGGGATGAGGCACAATCAATTATATTGAGAAAACAACACTGATCATTTGTGATCAACACTGATAGTAAGATTAAACGAGAACTTACCAGTTCGAAGTTTGATCGTTATTTTATGAGGAGTAACGATGAGGGATTACGTGAAGAAGCCCCGCCTGGCGCTGGAACGGCATACTTCAAAGCAGCGGCATGAAAAACACAGAACATAATAGCCGGAGTAAGATAGTAAGGCTCAACATAGATTTAGAACTACCAGATGATCATTTATTTTATGAGGGTCGGGAGTGGAGGGCATGTAATCCCTCATCGTTACTCCTCATAAAATAACGATCAAACTTCGAACTGGTAAGTTCTCGTTTAATCTTACTATGTTACTTCGGAGTCACGTGAGTGACTACGTGAAGATTTTGAAGCTTTCTGTGTTTTTTATGTCGTAGACTCATTCCATACGACACTCTGGCTCACACAACACAGTAATGAGCAAAATAACACATTTTTTTCCCCAAAATATTGCCTCAAGTTATGTGATAAAATTATTTCACATTATAAAAGAATAAAAGTAATGCCCTTTCCATTGAAAAGCAAGTTTATCACAAAATATCAATTGATATATATAATTTGATGGTATGAACAAAGCAACAATTATAGAGAACCCAACACTCCAAGTCGATCGTGACACAATGACTGATTCCATTTAATTTAATATTTATTTACACCCTCCTGTGGCCTTGCATCTTTGCTCGAGCGGCTCATCCTGTGCCATTCCTGTGAATATATCTACCTCCTTAACAGAGTGATTTTCCACATTTCAGCATCTAGTTCCACTGAGTGTTATTCAATGTTTAACCATCTAGAATACATTTCTCTAGAACCATCAGTTTTACTGAAACCTAATGTGGTTTTTTGTGTGTAATAAGTAGTGCTGTCTCGTTACCACAGAGACTCTTACTTACTTCAACATATTTCATCCCATGTTCACACGCACACACAATTTAAGGCCGACAGGATATGCTTATAGGTTTACCTTGGTTTCAGCTCTTCTTGGTCTGCTTTGTTTGGTAAATTCATAAACATATATGATAATGTAATCTGTAGCCACATACAATTATAACGTAATATTTGCAATGTTTGCACTCTTATCTTGATACTAAAGTCATCAGCATTATTACTTTCAATGTTACTTTTTTGAATCATTGATAGAGTCTATTGCCTAAGGCAATTCAGGACTATATTGATCTCCAGACTTATGTATTGCAATTTTGGACAGATTATATATATATATATATATAATCTGTCCAAAATTGCAATACATAACTCTCTCTCTCTATATATATATAGAGAGAGAGAGAGAGATCTATATTTATATATATCTATCTATATTTATATCTACATATATATCCCTTTTCATATCGGAATATTACGAATGAACCTGATAACTTCTTGGTTAGTATATTGTCCGTAAATAGGACGATAAACACTCTGAGCCCCATTATTGGCTCTATCAATTAGATACTCAGAAAAAATGCAATCCACAAGAACTCGCATATATCTAATATGACAAATAACTTTACTGTATACACAGACTTCCAATTTCTTATAAAATATTGTTTTTTGTTTTCTTTTTAAACTTATTCCTGCAAATTGCAGGTATAACACTTCTTTATACATAATTATTTTATTGTTATGTTGTTATATTAGTTAAAACATTCATAGACTTCTTTGACCATCAAACTATTGTAATGGTCTGATCAACCTGCAGATAGTCAATTCATATTTTCATATCATGGATGCCTTTGTACAACAATAAATTACTGTAACTATGAATCATCACAAGTGTTTCAACATCACTCAATATTTATGAAAGCCATGAAGGATCTGTTTTGGGCCACCAATATGCCTCTGGCAGTGTCTTGCTATATTTTCATCAGACACTGCCCTATCAGACAAAAATGAGGAACGTAAAAGAACATTTTTCCTCATGTAATTGAGAGGAAAGCATCCACCTTTCCTGTTCTTGGTTTACCCACGAGAACATTTGAAAGATCGGTTATTTAATCTGTATACAACCAGATTAATCGTAAGTAATCCATATTAATGACAATGTATTTTCCCCCCTTAATGTGTTGTCTGTGATAACATTGTCTCTATCTTAGAGATAAACAGCTGGACTAAACATTTTAGAATATGCCACATCTGTTTACTCAGATAATCACATGATTATTATTTTACTTATCTTATGTGATTTAATATGTGCCACAGCCGTGGTATTGTACACCTTGATATGACATGGACACTTCCATAATAGAACAATCGATATTTAATCCATAATTCCTTATAATTCAATAATTATAATTCAATAATTAATACAAATGTTTGGAGAATTTCTTAGGACAATTCATTTGCATTTACCTGGTATTATTGTCCGTAGTCCCAATAAAGAGACGTATCAATTATCTTTATAAGAATAGATAATATTTTTATCTTACCCAAATATTCACAGAAGCTGTCCATCATCTGTTAATACTTGCTTCAGCTTGCAACAGCTGCTAATCTTATAGTTGAAGCAACTTGTGAACCCCCTTTTTTTTTTTTTTAATCCATTACTTTAATAATGATAATGTATCATTTGGTATTTGCATAAGCCTCTCACAAAGGCATACATATTCTTATAATCTTCTGTATTCCTTCTTTTGGAGCTTTATTTACTCTTACCTAGGCTCCTTTTCTAATGGAGGGACAAAGTATGTCAACAAAACAATAAGACATATTTGTATCATGGAACAATTCCCCCCCCCCCCCCCCTTTATGGTGTGAATTACTCCTAAATCCAGAATAGTAATTTATGAATATTTATGAATGCCTAAAACATAGGCTTTATGTGATGGGTCAAGTCCTTGCCTTTCAACAGGCTTGTAATTGCAGCACTAATTTGCAGCTGACTCTAATTTAAATGTGATCAAGATAAACCATGACCATGTCCTCATTAGTGCAAGTGCTGATCTTATCAGTGCAATTGTTCTTCCAGTATTCCGTTTAACAGCCTTAAACTGGATTTAATCCTTTAGACAATGTTTTAACTTGCACCGCTTGACCCATTTTAATTAATTTCAAGCACCTGTAATATTTGATTAACACTTTGTTAATAACAACTGTATTTCAATGTTGAAGATGTTCCATTTTAATAAAATGTTCTTACACTGTGAAAGTGTATATAAAATGATGTTTTATATGGTTTATACCATCACATCTGTACACTGAGGTAATTTATAATATATATATGTACGTACCCTTCTTTATTGGAGTTACTTTTGGGTGCAAACCTAAAATCAATGTTTTACGTTTTCTTATACAGGTGAACCAATCCTTTCTATATTTTTTTGTAGTCCTTAGTTATATTAAATTAATGATCATAATACACCTGTAATCCCCCACAATCGGAGATTTCATGAATTTATTTTGTAACAGTTGTTTGCACCTCTTCAACGTACTTCAGGCCTTCTTTTCCCAATTATATGGGTTCGGATAAGGCTATGTTTGATTATGTTTATTTATCATACTTCTGCCTTAGTTTTGATCCATTATCAAATCTTTATATTGGATCATAATTTTTTCCCCCCAAAATTTAAAGACCAATAGTCTGTTCTTTTGTAATCAATACTTTGAATAATCATAAGGCAGGTTTTATTCCATAATAATCAGGAGTTTAACATAACCTGATTTGTATTGATCTGCAAATCTAGAGTGCAGATTTTGTCCCAAATATTATATTTCTTCCCATTGAGCTCCACAAACTGATGGCAATTAATTTTACTTTAAATGTATTGGTTATTTGCACAATATTTTATTTGTTTTCCATTGAATGGAAATGCCATGCACCAGTTTGAAATACTTTTAAAATCGTAGTTCCTTATATCTCATCTAATTGAGACATGGATATCATAACCGGATTCACCGTTGATATCTTTATAAACTTAAAAGTTTTATCATATTCTGCTGTTTCACCATAACAGCTTTGGTGAGGCCAATTAATTTTTTTTTTTCATATTTACTTTTCATGGCCTCACTCATACATTCAGGTATCAAACCTAGTACACTTATATATATATATTGTGCTGAAGTGTACTTAAATAAAACATAAAACGTTTTATTATTATTCTGCTGTTTTAATCATAACAGCTTTAGTGAGAGACCAATTAATTTTGGTTTCCATGGTTATTTTCCATGGCCTCACTTCTTATTCAGGTGTTGTACTTACACCTGTATATACAAGGTATATATATAGGTATATATATATTTATTTTTATTTAGGTATATATATATATATATATATATACCTAAATAAAAGTACCTAAGTAAAGTATATATATATTTTTTTACTGGTGCTGTGGTGGGTACTTCATGACCAGCCACCACTATCAGTGCATTTTTAGGGTCAGTTTTCCATTTTATTTTTACTGCCCTTATTACTCCTGAGTTTTTCCTCAAGGAGACTACCTTCAAATATATCTGAGGTAGATATTCCCACCATATTTCATCATATATATTAATATATGAAACCCCTTTAGGGTAGGTTAGGGAATGGTTTTGGGCCTTTTAACCCTTTTTGGCTTGAATTCTTTATTTACTTTATTTTTATTTTTTGGAATCTTTTTTTTTTTCTTCCCCTTATTTTTTCAAGCCATAAACCTTTTTTAGTCTGAAGGCCTTTTATTGATTTTTTAAAATTATGGCCTTTCTGACTTTATAAAATTTCCCCCTCCCCCGTGCCAAAAGTTTGTGGAGCGACTAAAAAATCTTTCCAACGTAATTTTGACGGCCACCGGTATCGGAACCGGCTCCGTAATCTCCCGTTCCGATCGCTCCCCTTAGGACGTTCTTTTTAAAACTCCGTTGTTTTTCAACTTATTTTTTACTTTTAAATTAGTTTTAAATTCTGGTATTCAATACCAGCCACGGAGTTTTTTAGACCCTGAAAGTGTTTTTCCCCTGCACTTACCTGCGGGCCCGTACCTACCGCTGTCGAGGAGCTGCCTCTGCAGCTCTTGCTCTGCCGTCAGCGTCGACGTAATGCCGTTCCAGCGCCAGGCGGGGCTTCTTCACGTAGTTTTCTTCACGTAGTTACTCACGTGACTCCGAAGTAAAATCATTGTCTGACAATCCCTATGATGTGCCATTCTTAATATTCAACAGTACTTAAAATCTGGAATACATAATTGTCACTTTAATTTCATGTTTCATGTATCTTGTGTTGGTAGATCAATTTCCCTCCTGGGATAAGTTTGATCATATCATATTGCATCGTATCGTATAAGCATTTTTGAATTCGAATTTTTTAAATTTAGTACATAACTATTTTGGTTTCATTTAAGCAGTTGCTGACTTGCAATTATTTACCCCTGCAACAAATCCATGCCCATCCACCAAACTTATTATTCTCCAGGTCAGGTCTCATTCGTGATAAACCATGGCCCATATTGTTTCCAATGGTCTCTCTGCACTCTGGTCTGGATGACCCTACAATTATTCACGTTAAAATATAAAATAACTAAAAATTTCAAAAGCATTATGCATTCAAATAATTTTAAAGAAACATAATCTGACCTTTACTTCCTAATTCACACCTTACCACTCTCTCCCCTCCATTGATTTTGAATTGTGTTTCAGAACTTGTGCTAGATCAAACCTAGCATAGTGTCAGAGTAAGTATACAGAAATCTCAGCACAACTGGACTCCCCTGTGGGGCTCAGTGGCAGAGCAAACTGACAAACACAGTTTACAAAACCTGCGTCATCCACCAACGTCCCGGTCTTACAGCTGCTTAAATGTCTGGGACATGCAATATTTTGTCTCGCCTTTTGTATTTAGTATCCCAGCTTTAAAAACTAGATGCTTTCTCAGACATTTTGGTCTACATGACTACATTATTCTTTAGTTTAGTTTAGAGATACAGCGCGGAAACAGGCCCTTCGGGCTACCGGTTTTGTACCGACGAGAGATCCCCGCACATTAGCATTATCCAACACCCACAAAGGACAATTCTTACATTAACTTTTCTTTGAACTCATCATTTATTGACATAATAAAATATACATACAGACAAAACAAAGAGACGCACAAAAGACAATTCACCTAACCTCTATTAGCATTGCATCAGACCCTCTTAACATTCTATCATAGAAGCATCTTATTCACAGGCACCAGAGCAAACTCATCCATTCATATCCTTAATCAATCTTGGCATTTGTAATAGTACCGGTTTCCATATAAATATTAAAGGCATCAGTCCTCAACTGGAGTTTAGCAGTTGTACTTTCCATCAAGTATACATTTTTCAATCGTTCCCTCCACTGTTGAACATTTGGTGGCATTTCCTTTCTCCATAGCACTGTTATCATCTTTTTAGCAATCAACAGCGTCACCCAAGCAAATATTTCTGATTTTGAATATCGCTGCTGAAGTATTTCCTAATATAAAACAAGCCTGTTCCAAAGGTAGATCCACTCCCAGAATTAATTTTATCTATACCTGGATGTCCAGTATTGGTACAATTTGGGACAATCCCCAAAAATATGTGTGTGTGTGTGATCACCGATCTTCCGAGCGCGGGGCTTTGTTTTTACAGAGGCCCAGGAGCCGTTGGTGAGGGAGGACAGGAGCCGTTGGTGAGGGAGGAACTGAAATCCGTAACGTTCCATTCAATTAACTGGGCTTGAGGAAGCCGTTGATTGGTGGACTTGAGTACGCAGCTGATTGGCAGTCAGATTCCAGCAGTTTGTAGTGTACTGTACTTTGTATTTTGTATTGTATTTTTGTATTGTATATTGTATTTTGTGTTGTGTCCAGGGTAAGGGAAGTATGAGTGCCAGGGCAGCTTACTGTTCTGGATGTCAGATGTGGGAGATCATGGAGTCGGGTAGCCCTCCAGAAGTCCACATCTGCGCCAGGTGTGTCGAGATGGGGCTCCTAAAGGAGTGTGTTAGGAACCTGGAGCAGCAGCTCGATGACCTCCGTCTGGTCAGGGAGAGTGAGGAGGTCATAGAGAGGAGTTACAGGGAGGTAGTCTCTCCAAAACCACAGGAGGCAGACAAGTGGGTCACGGTTAGGAGAGGCAAGGGGCAGAGGCAGGCGCTAGAGAGTACACCAGTGGCTGTACACCTTGGAAATAAGTACTCCTGTTTGAGTGCTGTTCGGGGGGACAGCCTACCTGGGGGTAGCAACAGCGACCTGGCCTGCGGAACCGACACCGGCCCTGTTGCTCAGAAGTGCAAGGGAGAAGAAGAGGAGGGCATTAGTAATAGGGGACTCTATAGTTAGGGGGTCAGATTGGCGATTCTGTGGACGTAGTCCGGAGACCCGGATGGTAGTTTGCCTCCCTGGTGCCAGGGTCCGGGATGTGTCTGAACGTGTCCAAGATATCCTGAAAAGGGAGGGAAAGGAGCCTGAGGTCGTGGTACATATTGGTACCAATGACATAGGTAAAAAAAAGAGAAGAGATCCTGAAAGGAGAATTTAGGGAGTTAGGAAGAGAGTTAAGGAAAAGAACCGCAAACATAACAATCTCAGGATTACTTCCTGTGCCACGCGACAGTGAGAGTAGGAATGGAGCAAGGTGGAGGATAAATGCCTGGCTGAAGGACTGGTGCAGAGGGCAGGGATTCAAGTTTCTGGATCAATGGAACCTCTTTTGGGGAAGGAGTGACCTGTATAAAAAGGACGGGTTGCACTTCAACCCGAGGGGGACCAGTATCCTGGCGGGGAGATTTGCAAAGGTTACCGGGGGGAATTTAAATTAGAACAGTTGGGGGAAGGGACTCAAATAGAGAAACCCAGTGGACAGGGTCTGAGGCAGGAGGCAGAGAAGGGAAGCACTCAGACCCAACATGTAGGGGGAAAAGAAGAAAAAAATAATAAACAGAGAATAAGAGGTGGTGGGTTTCCAGGGCAATAATCAAAAGGGACCACTTGTTAACATAATTGTATAAGGAGGAAGAGTGTTGTAAAAACAAGCCTGAAGGCTTTGTCTCAATGCAAGGAGCATTCATAATAAGGTGGACGAGTTGAATGTGCAGATAGCTATTAATGACTATGCTATAGTTGGGATCACGGAGACATGGCTCCAGGGGGACCAAGGCTGGGAGCTGAACATCCAGGGATATTCAATATTCAGGAGGGATAGACAGAAAGGAAAGGGAGGTGGGGTAGCGTTGCTGGTGAGAGAGGAGATTAATGCAATGGAAAGGAAGGACATTAGCTTGGAGGGTAGAGCTGCGAAACTCTAAGGGGCAGAAAACGCTAGTGGGAGTTGTGTATAGCCCACCTAACAGTAGTAGTGGAGTTGGGGATGGCATCAAACAGGAAATTAGAAATGCGTGCAACAAGAGTAAAACAGTTATAATGGATGACTTCAATCTACATATAGATTGGGTGAATCAAATGGGCAGGGGTGCTGAGGAAGAGGATTTCTTGGAATATATGTGGGATAGTTTTCTAAAACGACATGTAGAGGAACCAATGAGAGAGCAGGCTATTCTAGACTGGGTATTGAGTAATGAGGAAGGGTTAGTTAGCAGTCTTGTTGTCCGGGGCCCCTTGGGCAAGAGTGACCATAATATGGTTGAGTTCTTCATTAGGATGGAGAGTGACATAATTGTCAGAAACGAGGGTTCTGAAATTAAACAAAGGTAACTTTGAAGGTATGATAAGTGAATTGGCCAAGATAGACTGGCAAGTGATTCTTAAAGGGTTGACAGTGGATGTGCAATGGAAGGTATATAAAGACTGCATGGATGAACTACAACAATTGTTCTTCCCAGCTTGCCAAAAGAATAAATCAGGGCAGGTAGTGCATCCATGGATAGCAAGGGAAATCAGGGATAGTATAAAAACAAAAGATGAAGCATACAAATTAGCCAGGAAAAGCAGCCTACCAGAGGACAGGGAGAAATTCAGAGTTCAGCAGAGGAGGACAAAGGGCTTAATTAGGAAAGGGAAAATAGATTATGAAAGAAAGCTGGCAGGGAACATAAAACCTGACTGCAAACTTTTTATAGATATGTGAAGAGAAAGAGATTAGATAAAACAAATGTAGGCCCTTGCTGTCAGAAACAGGTGAATTGATCATGGGGAACAAGGACATGGCAGGCCAATTGAATAACTACTTTGGTTCTGTCTTCACTAAGGAAGACATAAATAATCTGCCGGAAATAGCAGAGGACCGGGGGTCAAATAAGGTGGAGGAACTGAGTGAAATCCAGGTTAGCCGAGAAGTGGTGTTGGGTAAATTGAATGGATTAAAGGCCGATAAAGCCCCAGGGCCAGATAGTCTGCATCCCAGAGTACTCTAGGAAGTAGCCACAGAAATATTGGATGCATTAGTGATAAATTTTCAAAACTCTGGAGTAGTTCCTGAGGATTGGAGGGTAGCTAATTTTAAAAAAAAGGATGGAGAGAGAAAATGGTGAATTACAGACCAGTTAGTCTAACATTGGTAGTGGGGAAACTGCTAGAGTCAGTTATTAAAGATGGGATAGCAGTACAATTGGAAAGTGGTGAAATCATTAGACAAAGTCAGCATGGATTTACGAAAGGTAAATCATGTCTGACGAATCTTATAGAATTTTTTGAGGATGTAACTAGCAGAGTGGATAAGGGAGAACCAGTGGATGTGTTATATCTAGACTTTCAGAAGGCTTTCGACAAGGTCCCACATAAGAGATTAGTATACAAACTTAAAGCACACGGTATTGGGGGTTCAGTATTAATGTGGATAGAGAACTGGCTGGCAGACAGGAAGCAAAGGGTAGGAGTAAACGGGTCCTTTTCAGAATGGCAGGCAGTGACTAGTGGGGTACCGCAAGGCTCAGTGCTGGGACCCCAGCAATTTACAATATATATTAATGATTTGGGCGAGGGAATTGAATGCAACATCTCCAAGTTTGTGGATGACACTAAGCTGGGGGGTAGTGTCCCGGTCCCCTGCTATTTCCGGCAGATTATTGATGTCTTCCTTAGTGAAGATAGAACCAAAGTAGATAATGTGAGGAGGATGCTAGGAGGCTGCAAGGTGACTTGGATAGGCTGGGTGAGTGGGCAAATGCATGGCAGATGCAGTATAATGTGGATAAGTGAGGTTATCCACTTTGGTGGCAAAAACAGGAGGGTGGAGTATTATCTGAATGGTGGCAAATTAGGAAAAGGGGAGATGCAATGAGACCTGGGTGTCATGGTACACCAATCATTGAAAGTAGGCATGCAGGTGCAGCAGGCAGTGAAGAAAGCAAATGGTATATTAGCATTCATAGCGAAAGGAGTTGAGTATAGGAGCAGGGAGGTTCTACTGCAGTTGTACGGGGTTTTGGTGAGACCACACTTGGAGTATTGTGTACAGTTTTGGTCTCCAAATCTGAGGAAAGACATTCTTGCCGTAGAGGGGGTACAGAGAAGGTTCACCAGACTGATTCCTGGGATGTCAGGATTTTCATATGAGGAAAGACTGGATAGACTTGGCTTGTACTCGCTAGAATTTAGAAGACTGAGGGGGGATCTTATACAAACTTACAAAATTCTTAAGGGGTTGCATAGGCTAGATGCAGGAAGATTGTTCCCTATGTTGGGGAGGTCAAGAACAAGGGGTCACAGTATAGGGATAAGGGGGAATTCCTTTAGGACCGAGATGAGGAAAACGTTTTTCACACAGAGAGTGGTGAGTCTCTCGAATTATCTGCCGTGGAAGGTAGTTGAGGCCAGTTCATTGGCTATATTTAAGAGGGAGTTAGATGTGGCCCTTGTGGCTAAAGGGATCAGGGGGTATGGAGAGAAGGCAGGTACAGGATAATGAGTTGGATGATCAGCCACGATCATATTGAATGGCGGTGGAAGCTCGAAGGGCCGAAGGGCCTACTCGTGCACCTATTTTCTATGTTTCTATGTTTCCCACATTGTCTCCAGCATACATTTGAGGTGTTGCTGTATCTTACCAACACTAGAGGGGTCCTAAATGCTCTAATTTTAATTTTACAATTGAACTCCCTCCAAGAGGGGTTGCTTGTCCACTTATGGCCCAAGAGACGTGTCCTTTCCCATATTTCATCTGTAATAATATTGTTCATTTCCAATTCCCATTTCTGTTTTGTTTCTATAGTATTTCCTTTTATATAGTCTTGAAGTCCTTCATATAATTGGGATATCAAATTCTGTTGTAACACTCCCTCTATAGTAATCAAGAAAGTATTTTCCAAATTTGAAGGTAGTCCACATATCTGCTCCCAATCTAAATGTGTCTGTAAGTAGTGCCGTATTTGGAGGAACCTAAAGAAATCCGACCCTGACAGTCCAAATTCATTCTGCAAGTGCTCATAAGATTTCAAGACTCCCCCACAAAAAAGCTGGTCCACAGTAATAAGCCCTTTATCTGCCCAGTTTCTAAATCCCTTATCAATTTTGCTGGGTATAAAATTGCGACTAGCAGCTATCTTCATTGCTCCAGATATCGAATTAAAAATATTTAATTGCTTTCTGATAGCTAACCACGTTTTCATCGTGAATTTAATCCAATCGTAATCTACTTTTAATTTCTTCCAATTTACTTGAGTTAGAAATGGGAGCCCAGCCAGGGCAATACAAGGACATGCATTTTGTTCTATTTTCACCCATCCAGTTTCCTCATCGCTTGTTAATCATGCTATCAAGGTTCTCAGCTGCACTGCCCAATAATAACATTTAATGTTGGGCATATTTAGGCCCCCTTTTTGTTTTGATAACAACAGTGTCTTAAGTCTGACTCTGGGTCTCTTATTTTGCCGCACAAAAATTGTTAACTCTTTGTCTAATGCTTTAAATGCTGTGCCAGGGACCCCTACTGGTAAAGACTGAAATAAGAAAAGCAGTTGGGGCAAAATGTTCATTCGAACAACTTCCACTCTACCAATTAGAGATAAAGGGAGAATATCCCATCTGTGCATGTCTGCATTAATCTTCTTGAGTAATTTACCATAGTTAGCTTCATACAGTGTGGTGATAGAGGAAGTGATGACAATGCCTAAATATCTAAAACCCTCCCAAGACCAATGGAACCAGACCTGATCATTTAATTGCGAGGGCCACAGACCTGACAGCATCATTGCTTCTGATTTTGAGTCATTTATTTTATATCCCAATATTTTTCCATATGCCTGTAAGACTTGCATTAGGCAAGGCACTGAGGAAATAGGATTACTCACATAGATCATAATATCATCTGCAAATAGTGGAACGTTTTGTCCCCCACCCCGATCATCTTTAATGCCCTCAATATAGTCATCTTGCCTGATTGTTTCTGCAAGCAGCTCTAATCATAAGTGAGAAAGCAGGGGACTCAAACTGTCTCCCTGTCTAACTCCCCTCTTTAATTCAAAAAACTCAGAGCAACATCCATTTACCCTCACTCTTGACTTTGGATTTAAATATAATGTTTTCACCCAATTAATAAATTTTGTGTGGAACCCCATTTTATCTAGTGTATATTCAAGATAGACCCAATCTACTCTGTCAAAAACCTTTTGAGCATCTAAACTTAATAGCATTGAAATCTGATGCTTCCTTTTTGCACATGTCATGATATTCAGGACCCGCCTAATATTATTGGCTTCCTGTCTGCTCGGTATGAACCCTGTTTGATCAGGAAGTATCAATTGTTTTATAATTCTTACATTTACCAAGCCAATTAACCTACAAACCTGTACATTTTTGGAGTGTGGGAGGAAACTGAAGATCTCGGAGAAAACCCACTCAGGTCACAGGGACAACGTACAAACTCTGTAGAGACAGCACCCATAGTTGGGATCGTACCCAGGTCTCTGGCACTGCATTCGCTGTAAGGCAGACACTCTACCGCTGTGCCACCGTGACCGCCCGTGGTGAACATTTCCATGTATTGCATGTTAAAGTAACAATGCTTGCATCAGGCAGAGTTAATTGGTTAACTCTAAGCCAGGAGGAATAATTTTAGTCTACATTCACAGCACTGTAAATCATGATCATCTAAGGATATCCATTTTTTTTTAATTTTTTTTTACAAATGCTTTTATTCAAACCAACAAATACAAAACAGTAACATGATCAGAGAATGCCTATATTGGCATTTTACAAAGAAAGTTCTCAAATTAAAATATTATCATTTTTATCAATAATACAAAGCCTCCACAGTCCCCGTGGACACCGCGTGTTCCCTCTCTAGGGACACGCAGGCACGGACGTAACCCCGGAAGAGGGGCAGGCAGCCGACTGCTGTGCGGCCATCGACTGCCCGCTGCCTGGACCCACGAATGGCCATATTGGCCAGGCCCAGGAGCAGACCAACAGGGAGACCCCCTCCTCCCTCCCGACCCTCCCCCCTCTGCACCGGGTGCCCAAAAATCAATAGCGTCGGACTAAAGTGGAGCCAAAACTTGAGGAGCAGCCCTTCAGATACTCGAACAAGGGCTGCAACCTCTCACACTCCATGTAGACATGGAACACGGTCTCTTCATTTGTGATCGTATGAATGATTGTTCTTGGCTCTGGAATTAGATGAATTGCAAAATCAAGTTATAATTGGAACAATTTCATGGAAACATATTTGCAACTATGGACTACTGACTATGTAAGTTTAATTCAAACAGTATTAGAAGGGGAGTATACGAATTATGTATTATTAATTTACCAATTTCAGTATTAATCACTGCTCCAGATAATGTAACTACAACCCAGTCAGCAAACTAAATTCACTCATTATTTAAAAGAGTTCAGATTGGAACAAAGATGACCAATTATGGTGCAATTCGTTTATAATTTGCATACAATGAAGTTAAAAAGGCAGGTTTGTGTGCTAAATATAAAATAACTTGTAAATGTTACAAACGTAAGCAGGTTCACCAATATCAGACAGCTTCCTTTGATAATAAAAGTAAATGGATCATTTTATTTGAAGATCATGATCATCATTGGTCAAGGTGAGCCTGAGTAAAATAAAGATCTTGGTGTTAAAAAATCTCCAGGGGTAAAATTGCTTATTAGTTACATTGGTCTAGTGCACACTCATAGCATGCATTAAAGTGAGGTCATTTTGCATATACGTATCTGTCCATGTTTCTAAAATTGCTTCTGGAAGCAAACTGACAAACTAACAAGCTGATTTAATGTTAATACTTTCTTTTTGCATGCTGGAGACTTTACAATCAAAGTTTAATGGGCCAAATGCCAATGTAATCATATTAATCATTTTAAGATTGGGGTCAGCGGTTAAAAATATCAGTCACACATTTAAGACAGAACTAAGACAAAATGTATTTTTTCGGAGCTTGTGAAAAATATATTTCTTGGAAATCTGTTCCTCAAAGAACAATATCAATAGAGACTTTGTGTTTTTAAGGAAGAGGTGGATAGATAATTGAAAATCAAGGGGTTGAAAGGGTGCCACGGGGCAGAGTTCAAGTTACCACCAGAGATCAGCCGTGATCTGATTAAATGGCAGAGCTGGCTTAAGAGGCTGAGTGGCCGATGGTGCTTCTAATTTGTCTGTTTCTATGTTAATATAAAAGACAAATGGCATAAAAATTAAAATCTAGAAATTAAAATGGCAAAAAATAGATTTGATTTGGAGATATATTTTGGAAGCAGATTTCAACACATTTTCTACCTCATAGTTCCGACCTCATAGATTTAGTCCAAATGATTAAGGGTAAATTACCACCCAACTATTCATTATAGAATAAAAGTCAATGTTTTATTTTTCTTCTAAATATTGTACCCTTTATCCTTTATCTGTGCACTGTGGATGGCTTGATTGTATCCATGTATAGTCTTTTCTCTGACTGGATAGCATGCAAACAAAAGTTTTTTTGTTGTATTTCGGTAGACATGACGATAATAAACCAAACCAAACTATTTTTGAATTTTGCATGGGTAAAAATAAACCTTTTTAGCAGCATTCTTGATAGAGATCAAACTGATATGAGCGTAGCTCCCACTGCTAATGGTGTAAGATATTTAATAACATGTTATTATGTTATTAATAAAGTTTATTAAAAGTGCTCATGCTCAGTACTGAATGAGTGATTTCCTAGAGTGGCAAATGAATATCAGATGTGCCAGTGGGAGTGAATTTGGGTCGGGTCAAAGCTGTGGGAGTCAAGTAGGAGAACCATTTAGATTGGTGTTAATAAGGGAGATGCAGCAACATTTATCTGATCACTATATACCAGGCACGTGCCGTCAGGGTAGGCAAGGTAGGCACTGCCTACCCTGACTAAAATTATAACATAGTAATTACTAAATATAAATAGCAAAGGCAAGGGAGAATTATGCCTATGTAAGAGACCGGTCTCTTAGGTAGGTATAATTCTCCTAGCCTTTCATCCGCAGCACTTGTAACATGGGAATGTCTGTGCAGCCCACGTGCTGTCAGCGTTGCCTGAAGCCGTCAATGACAAGCGGGGCTGAAGGCAGCTGAAATTCTGCCTTTGCAGCACTGCGCATGCGCATCAGTCTACTGCGCATGCACAGTGCAAGTTTCTTGGCGGGGTTTTCAAATATGGTTTGTCGTGTACCAATGATGTGGTAAGTACATTTCTTGGTGATGTTTTTAAATACCGTATTTCCCGGGGTGGGGGGAGAGCTCCTTTCCAAGCATTTGGGGAGTCTGGCCTGGGGTAAAGTTGCGGGGAGGGCACGAATGTTATGAAGGAGGGGATTGGGATAATGTCACTTGCGACGCTCAGAGGCGTGGAATGCCACCATATTGAGGCTGGGGTAGGGGGGGGGGGGGGGGAGAGAAGTAGCTCGGGTGGCTGAGCGGCCGCCGGGCCGGACAGCGGAACCAGCCGCCACCTTAGCTCCTTCTGCCGGTCCCCGCTCACCTCGGGCAGCTCTCCGTCTAAAAACCTCTCTCCTGCTGCTCGCTGGCCTCACTCATGTCCTTAAATTCTGACAGCGCGATTGAGGTTACTCGGCTGTGGGAATTTAAGGATTTGCAGGAAGCTGCTGACATGAGCGAAGTTGGCGAACGGCAGGTGACTGGTGTTCAGACAAAGAGCACTGCCAAAGGTGAGCGGGCCGGCAGAAGGCGCTGAAGTGGCGGCCTGTTCTGGTGACGGGTCCTGGTGGCCGCTTGCAGCTCCCCGAGCTGCTTCTATCCCCTGCTACAGTGCGTGGCTTTGCGCCCGGAGAGCTGCGGCAGCGGTGAGTGAGTGAATTACTGGCATTATGCCTGACACCCTCCTCCTCTCCACAACTTTACCCCTGGCACAGGCTCTCCACACGCTGTGAAAGGAACGTGTGGATTCAACTAGTCCCTGTACTCCCGTTTTTCCCACCATCACTCCATCTCTCCATCTGCCATCACCCTTCACTCCCACCCATTCAGTAATTCAGAATAAAGGAGACTAGGAAGCCATGGGCAAATTGAATTGTCACTGTTTTTATTTATTTATTTTTTTAACGGAGAGAACAATCTGCGCATGCGTGGTTTGATTTTTTTTTTAAGCCGACTGAGTGCCTACCCTGAGTAATTACTCACGGCACGTGCTTGCTATATACTAACCATTCTTCTTTCATGTGATCATAGCCCAATCTTAATTCAATATACCCCTTATATTTCCATTTTGATTAAAATAGCATGACTTCATCATGAGTTGACCTTATGGTATTTCTTTTTTTTCTTTTATACAGTAATTAGTCATAGAATTATAGTCTTACAGCCTGGAAACGGGCCATTCTGCCCAACATCGACCAACATGTCCCATCCACATTATTCCCACCTGCCTGGGTTTGGCCCATATCCCTCTAAACCTGTCCTATCCATGTATCTATCTAATTATTTCATAAATGTTTCATACACCCACCACCCTTTGTGTGAAAAAGATACCACGCATGTTCCTGTTAAATAAAAGAGCTGGCTCAAGAGGCTGAGTGGCCCATGGTGCTTCTAATTTGTCACCCCTCACCTTAAACCTATGACCTCTAGTTCTCAACTTTAAACCTATGTTCTCTGATTCTCTAAGTATTTGGGCACATTTTGGTTAGGACAGTGACCTGCATGCCATCATGCAGCAAATGATTGTGGAAAATAACACTTTAAAAAAGAAAAACCTCAATGCTGGTACACAATTCACATTCTACCAGGCAGCAGTAATCGCATTGCTGCATTGTAGTTACGAGACTTAGACATCCTACAGAAGAACCTCAAGGTACTGCTGTCCATGTAAATCATCCAAGTACACTGGAAGAATAAGCAAACCACAGGCAAAATCTTTTCTTAGGCTAACATCACAAGCATTGAGACCATAATCACATTTATTTGGCTCCATTGAGTTTAGCATATTTTTTGACTACTTCTATCTCAGAAGTCAAACTAAATGATTTTATTAATGATTTGGATGAGGGAATTAAATGCAACATCTCGAAGTTTGCGGATGACACGAAGCTGGGGGGCAGTGTTAGCTGTGAGGAGGATGCTAGGAGGCTGCAGGATGACTTGGATAGACTGGGTGAGTGGGCAAATGCATGGCAGATGCAGTATAATGTGGATAAATGTGAGGTTATCCACTTTGGTGTCAAAAACAGGAAAGTAGACTATTATTTAAATGGTGACCGATTAGGAAAAGGGGAGATGCAGCGAGACCTGGGTGTCATGGTACACCCGTCATTGAAAGTAGGCATGCAGGTGCAGCAGGCTGTGAAGAAAGCTAATGGTATGTTGGCATTCATAGCAAAAGGATTTGAGTACAAGAGCAGGGAGGTTCTACTGCAGTTGTACAGGGTCTTGGTGAGGCCACACCTGGAGTATTGCGTACAGTTTTGGTCTCCTAATCTGAGGAAAGACATTCTTGCCATCGAGGGAGTACAGAGAAGGTTCGCCAGACAGATTCCTGGGATGGCACAACTTCCATATGAAGAAAGACTGGATAGACTCGGCTTGTACTCGCTGGAATTTAGAAGATTGAGGGGTGATCTCATAGAGACTTACAAAATTCTTAAGGGGTTGGACAGGCTAGATGCAGGAAGATTGTTCCCGATGTTGGGGAAGTCCAGGACAAGGGGTCACAGTTTAAGGTTAAGGGGGAAGTCTTTTAGGACCGAGATGAGAAAATCGTTTTTCACACAGAGAGTGGTGAATCTGTGGAATTCTCTGCCACAGAAGGTAGTTGAGGCCAGTTCGTTGGCTATATTTAAGAGGGATTTAGATGTGGCCCTTGTGGCTGAAGGGATCAGGGGGTATGGAGAGAAGGCAGGTACAGGATATTGAGTTGGATGAGCAGCCATGATCATATTGAATGGCGGTGCAGGCTCGAAGGGCCGACCTGCTCCTGCACCTAATTTCTATGTTTCAATAAAACCAGACACTAAAAGGTGGAGTAACTCAGCAGGACAGGTAGTATCTCTGGATTGAAAGAACGGGTGACGTTTCGGGTCGAGACCTGTCTCATCCATTCCTTCTATCCAGAGATGCTGCCTGTCCCGTTGAGATACTCCAGTTTTGTGTCTCTTTGGTGTAAACCAGCATCTGCAGTACCTTCCTACTCAATAAGACCAGGCATCTATGATGAAAATCACTATTGTATTCAATATTACAGCCCAGCATTTGGTCAGTGGAGGAAAAGAGAATTTGAGGATTAAGACTAGAAAACATGGCAGAAAACCCATGGAATGATCCCTCGCACGTGCAAGATTTTTAGATGTATTATTTCTAAAGTAGGCACATCAAAACATTGAAGGCATCATTGTAAAATTATTCAACTCCACAGGCAAGAAAAGTGAACTGATGTCAGTGTCCTTCTCCAGACCACCATTCCCATCATTGAGGCCCTAATTACATACAGTCGGTTCCAGCAGGAAAGCCATGCTGTTAACCAAATGGAAACCAGACTCCTAAAATAGACACTTCAGCCCCTGCCCCACTTAGGCGATTTTTTTTCGGTGACTAGGCTGTCGCCACATGGTAGCGGGCTGATGCCTGTATGGTTGTGAATAGTCTCCTCAAGTCACCTATGGAGTCGTAACGTTTTTCTGGTCACCACTGGATTTTGAAATGTTCAAAACTTTTCGCTGCTGTGGGCTTGACGTTGCTTGACGTAGCTTGTCTTCTCCTGCTGTTGTAGGATGTCACCAGGATGACTCTGGTTGTCACCAGGTAACGTTGGTTGTCACCGGGTGCTGACTTTGATGAATTCCATTGGCGACTGCCTACATCAACCTACGTCAACCGGCGACAGGTACCGGCGACTGAATTGTCTTCAGTTGTCGCCGACAGGGTCGTTGCCTGTCGTAACTTGCCGTAGTTGGACGTAGGTGTGGTCAAAGGAGGACGTCCTAATGGGTCGCCGGTTGTCGGTAGCTTGACGTTGACTAGGTGGTAGCTTGTCGTAGCTTGTCGTAGACATCGTCGTAGGGAGGGTCCAGTCGCCGCTTTTTTCGGCGACCTGTTACGACAGTCGCCGGCAGTCACCAGGAAAATTGCCTACGTGGGACAGGCCCTTCACTATGTAGTCTCTGTCACTGTGTTATTCACAGCTCAGACTGAGAGACATGACCCTCTCACTTCCCCCATCTTGCAGATACTGACTGAGGCACAACAATTCTGGGTTTTATAGACCCTCCCCCCTCCCACCAGCAGGGGCAGCAGAGAGAATGTAAACATTTTTTAAACATTACCAACTTTATGTTTCATCGATGGGAAAAATCCTCTTGTCCTGCGCAGCGGAGGGGGACTCTGAGTAAGCTGGCCAGAAATCACAGCCATAAGTGGCAACGTTTTTTCTAAAATCATGAAACAGAAAAACAGGATGTGGTCAAGATCTTACTTTTAGTAATATAGATTACTCAAAATAACAGTGAGGGGAAGCACATAATATGCAATTGAACTGGCATCACCTATTTTATACAGTCCCCCAGAATAAAAGTTATTTCCACAATTTACCCATAAGAGGATCTAATCGCATCCTTTTCAAAGTGCTTTGGACTCAAATAAATACTTTTGAAGAGTAGTAACTCTTGTATTATTATTTTTTTAGGGTAGAAATACATCCTTGGTTGTTCATATGGGGAAGGTCAGTTAACTGCAACATACAAGTCCACTCGGGTTTGACTTCTATACTTGTACATTGAAGTGTGAATCTGGCCTCCCACTCCTGTACTGAGTTCAGATGTAGTGCAGTGAAAATTAGAGTAGTGGCTCACAGGCCAGACACAATTTTCAAACAAACCTCTTCGATTTCCACCATGCTTCATGTTTTTAATTAATTTCCTGTAGCTAGTGATACATGCTTCAACTATTTCAATCTGTTTTAATTTCTCTAAGGCTTTTGACATCTGTCCAGCGGTGTGGTCATGTAAGATGGCTATGACAACTATAACATCCTGATGTCCAAACAAACAACCTCAAGTAACTGCAGCTGTGGGGATGACAGTGGGAGCAGGCATGGGCAGATCAAGCGCAGTCTTATATCATATGGTAGAGGCTGCACCTCACACTTGAAATTCAGTTCTACTGATTTCAACATGGCCTAGGATCAATTTTTACTCAATGATGTTATAATTAATTATAAGTGCATTAAAAACATGGTGCATACAATCAACCTGAGTTTTTCTAACATACTAAATTGGGCTCTGGTCAGATTTAAAAAAAAACTTACTTTATAGTTACACTGTTAATAGATGGCAGATGGGGGAAAAAAATCATTTTTCACAGCTCCGTGGCAGCTGGATCAAGTAAGGTAGAACTAGTACAAAGTGAAATAGGTATAAGACTACCACAATAACCTCTAAGATAATGCCATTTTGAATTCACGTTGTCATGTTTTTGGCATTTATTTGATGCAATATCCATATTGCATCTGTAGAGGCTTCACTCTAGCAGGCCCACATGTGAGGAAAATAGTTTTTCTACAAAAAAGATTGAATCAACTTAAACAAAAAAAAAATCATTCAGCCAGATGAATAATTTTTCCAACCTGAAAATGTAATCCTGGTGCAAACTTAACGGGAGATTGGAAAATAAAAGGTTTGATGCAATGTCAGAAGACATATTGTCTGTTTCATTAATGTATTTATGCATTTAATAAACACTCAAACAGAGAAACTCCTTTCCCCACTATGTATCTCTCGCTGTAAAAAAAGAAAAAAGTAAGCATGGATCGGGAAAAAGGACATACAGTGTCCTCCATAATGTTTGGGACAAACACCTATCATTTATTTATTTCCCTCTGTATTCCACAATTTGAGACTTTGTAATAGAAAAAAATCACATGTGGTAAAAGTGCACATTGTCAGATTTTATTAAAGGGTAATTTTATACATTTTGTTTTCACCATGTAGAAATTACAGCTGTGTTTATACATGGTCCCCCCATTTCAGTGCACCATAATGTTTGGGGCACACGGCTTCACAGGTGTTTGTAATTGCTCAGGTGTGTTTAATTGCCTCCTTAATGCAGGTAGAAGAGAGCTCTCAGCACCTAGTCTTTCCTCCAGTCTTCCCATTACCTTTGGAAACTTTTATTGCTGTTTATCAACATGAGGACCAAAGTTGTGCCAATGAAAGTCAAACAAGCCATTATGATCAACAAAAATAAAACTATTAGAGACATTAGCAAAACAATAGGCTTACCAAAATGAACTATTTGGAACATTATTAAAGGAAAGAGAGCACTGGTGAGCTTACTAATCGCAAAGGGACTGGCAGGCCAAGGAAGACCTCCACATCTGATGACAGAAGAATTCTATAATAAACAATCCCCAAACACCTGTCCGACAGATCAGAAACATTCTTCAGGTGCGGATTTGTCAATGACCACAGTCCGCAGAAAGGGAGTGATTTTCAGATGCTTTAATCGAAAGTTCTTTCTATATCTTAGATGGATTTAAAATTCCTATACCAGTGTTATGAAGGTTATTCCCATGTACCGACCAATATATTACGAAGAGGAGTTGATCTGGTTATTATTGTATCATTGTGTGTGACAAGTTGCTGTGGATAAACTGCTCTATTTCCTTCCTTACAACAGTGAATAAATATCAACATTGGCAATAAAGAAATGGTGCTACATATATATATACAGTGCCCTCCATAATGTTTGGGACAAAGACCTATCATTTATTTATTTGCCTCTGTACTCCACAATTCGAGATTTGTAAGAGAAAAAAAATCACATGTGGTTAAAAGGCACATCGTCAGATTTTAATAAAGGACATTTTTATACATTTTTGTTTCACCATGTAGAAATTACAGCAGTGTTTATACATAGTTCCCCCATTTCAGGGCACCATAATGTTTGGAACACAGCAATGTCATGTAATTGAAAGTAGTCATGTTTAGTACTTTGTTGCATATCCTTTGCATGCAATGACTGCCTGAAGTCTGCAATTCATGGGCATCACCAGTTGCTGGGTGTCTCCTCTGGTGATGGTCTGCCAGGCCTGTATTGCAGCTATCTTTAGCTTATGATTGTTTTGCGCGCTTCAGTTTTCTCTTCAGCATATAAAAGGCATGCTCAATTGGGTTCAGATCAGGTGATTGACTTGGCCACTCAAGAATTTACCATTTTTTAGCTTTGAAAAACTCTTTTGTTTATCCCAAAGATATCCGGTCTGTAAAATTGCCCCCAATCTGTAAGAAGCGCGTGCAAAAATGGGATAATAAAGTACTAGTGTGATCTGGTAATCGATGGTCGGTGCGGACTTGGTGGGCCAAGGGGCCTATTTCGTTGCATTTTTCTAAACTAAACCAAACCAATCATTAGTGTTTTTAAAAGAAAATATAATGACCGAGATTTTGCTGTCAATAGTTCTTCTCAGTAAATCTATACATGAAGTGTTCTTTGAACCGTAGATTCTCAATTTTCTGATTAACTTTGAATTTCAATCCTTGTGCAAGGGATTTATGATATTTGTGAATGTGAAACTGAGTTTGATAAGCAAGAGGCTGCAAAGATTGTTATTCTGAAATAAATCTAAAAAAATAATGGAAATACTTTGCAGCTCAGGCAACATTTTTGGTCAGCAACAGAGGGAACATTTCAGGTTTGTGGGTTTTCCCATGATAAGAATTTATCGACCATTCAGACTGAAGAATCCACGTAAGCATCACAAAGCAATGAGCAAAACAAGAAGAAATAAAATATATATATTTAAAGTAGAAAAGAAAGGGATGTGTGCATGAGAATTAAGGACCTGGCCCACTGTACGAGCTAATTCAAGAGTTCTCCCGCGTTTCCCCTGATTCGAACTCGGAGAATTACGGTAATAGTCGCTCGTAGGTACTGGGGGCTCTCGTGGACATTTTTTCAACATGTTGAAAAATCTTCACGAGCTTACTGCGTTTCCCGAGTACCTGCAGTTTGCGTTACGAGCAGCGAAGAGACGTCCCGAGCTCCGACGTACCCGCTACATACATTTTACATGCTTACCACGAGTTTTTTTTAAACTGGGGAGAGCTCTTGAATTACTTCGTACAGTGGGACAGGCCCCTAAGGGAGAAATTCAATTCTATAACCAAAATATAATCATATAACCATATAACAATTACAGCACGTAAACAGGCCCTCTCGGCCCTTCCAGTCCGTGCTGAACATTTATTTTCCCCTAGTCCCATCTACCTGCACTCAGACCATACCCCTCCAATCCCTTCCCGTCCATATACCTATCCACTTTGCTTTTAATTGTTAAAATCGATCCTGCCTCCACCACTTCTGCTGGAAGCTCATTCCTCACAGCCACCACTCTCTGAGTAAAGAAGTTCCCCCTCATGTTACCCCTAAACATCTGTCCCTTAATTCTCATGTCATGCCCTCTTGTTTGAATCTTCTCTACCCTCAATGGGAAAAGCTTATCCACGTCAACTCTGTCTATCCCTTTCATCATTTTAAAGACCTCAATCAAGTCCCCCCTTAACCTTCTGCGCTCCAAAGAATAAAGACCTAACTTGTTCAACCTTTCTCTGTAACTTAGTTGCTGGAACCCAGGCAACATTCTAGTAAATCTCCTCTGTACTCTCTCTATTTTGTTGACATCCTTCCTATAATTAGGCGACCAAAATTGTACACCATACTCCAAA
This sequence comes from Okamejei kenojei, assembly GCA_035221665.1. NCBI lineage: Eukaryota > Metazoa > Chordata > Chondrichthyes > Rajiformes > Rajidae > Okamejei > Okamejei kenojei. Next base: position 99,225,477 of record CM069136.1, on the reverse strand, counting down.
ATTAGTCTCACCAATGCCTTGTACAATTTTAACATTGCTTCCCTACTCCTCTATTCAATGCTCTGATTTATAAAGGCCAGCACACCAAAGGCTTACTTTACCACCCTATCTACATGCGATTCCACCTTCAGGGAACTATGCACAGTTATTCCTAGATCCCTCTGTTCCACAGCATTCCTCAATTCCCTACCATTTACCATGTATGTCCTATTTTACTTCGGAGTCACGTGAGTGACTTCGTGAAGACCCCGCCAGCACGCCTGCGCGGTATGGAGAAGACAGACTAGCGGAGAGTCCGTGCGGGAGTCGTATGACCCTACTTGGGCTATAGGTCACGACGACCTGCCATTGGACCCTAGACAGCACTCTAAGGGGGTGAGGTCCGATGGTGGAAGCCCCAGTGAATTCGCAGGGCCTGGGGAAGTCGGCTTGTCCGCTGCAGATAGCAGGGACGGTCGCATTGAGCGGTTGGAGCTCTTAGTGGAGCAACTCCTCCAGCGGGACCGAGAACGAGAAGAACGGGACTCGCGGGCATCTACCAGCCGTGCGAGGACTCCGCTCAGCATCTCGTCATCTCCAGCCGGAAGCATGAGGGATTTCCCTGCAGCTGATTTCGAAGACGACCCGGGGCAGCCAGTAACCGCTGAGCCAGAGCAGGAGGAGGATGTGCTGGAAGTGGTGAGTAAGTTTGCCGCTACCACCCAGACAGGTGAACCTCTGCACCACAAATTGGCGGGGCACCATTGATTACCTGACCACACATCAACTCCAGAGTCAGGTTCTCAGTGATACATTGGAGAAAATCAAACCGCCCGAAAACTGCGTCAACCTCAGTGTGCCCTTGGTTAACGCCCAGATCTGGGGACACTTGAGCACGGCCACCAAGACGCAGGATGTCCGCCTCCAGCGAATATTAAAAGTTCTCTCCACAGGCATCACGGCGTTTGCAAGAACCCTGGATGGGGATAATGTGTCGAGCGATCAGCAAGACGCACTGGCACTATTATGCAACGCCCAATACGAAATCAACTGCCTGCATAAGAGCTCCATTAAGCCCACATTAAACCCTAAATTCGCAGGGTTGTGCCGACCATCAACCGCTCCACCGCAGCATCAATTGTTCAGAGACCTAGCCAAACAGGTGAAGGAACTGGATGAGGAGGCCAAAACAGTCGGGCTCATGAAGTCTCAACAGACCAGGCCTCACCCATATTACAGGCAGCAGCCTACTTCCTCTTGGAGAAATCGGCCGCCGGAAAGGGTACAGAGATCCAACCCACCTCCATACCAACAAGTGCCACGACCTTTTTTAGGGCAAGGCCAACAAAGGCCTGCATGGAAAATGCGGCCTCCGGCTCGTCAACCTCCACAACGCCCATTCAAAACACAGTATGTACGGAACCGCCGTTAACCTTGGAGGTAAGGGGGTCTGGTTCTTCTCACGCCGTAGCATCTCCCCCTGCACAAAATAGGTGGGGCGGTTGCGGGCGTTTTTGGACATTTGGAAAACTGTCACCACGGATGAGTTTATTTTACAAAGTGTTCAAGGATATGTTATAGAATTCATTGAAGGTATAAATCCCCCTACGCAGCATTCGCCTCGTAGGAAATTTACTCTATCCCAAAAAGAGATGGAGGCAGGACAAGCTGAAATTATTACGGTTTAGAACAAAAAGGGGTAATTGGCAAAACTAAGCATGAACCAATTGAGTTTGTGTCTAATATATTCACTAGGATTAAGAAAGATGGGGGATGTCGTATTATAATAGACTTGACTGAATTGAACAATTTTGTACAATACACCCATTTCAAAATGGACACGTTTGAAACAGCTAAGCAGATGCTTTACCCAGGGTACTTTATGGCATGCATCGATTTAAAAGATGCATACTATACGGTTCCCATTGCAGAGGCTTATAGGATATTTTTGAAGTTTGTCTGGAAGGGTCAGTTATGGGAGTATAAAGCATTGCCCAATGGAATTAGCACAGCTCCTAGGCTGTTTACCAAACTTGTAAAACCTATATTGGCTCTTCTCCGACAACAAAATGATATAGTAATGGCATATTTGGATGATATCCTTATAGTGGGTCCGACCCTCCAATTGGCAATTAAAGGAGTGGCGGCAGCCAAGGATTTGTTTGAGAAGCTGGGATTTGTAATTCATCCAGACAAATCAAAATTGCACCCGGTACAGGTTATGGATTCTTTGGGGTTCACCCTAGACACTAATTCAATGAAGATTACCATCCAACTAATAAAGCTACTACTATTATAGAAGAGTGCCTCAATCTTGCTCGCGCCAGGGTACCGACTATTCGGCAAACGGCAAAAGTTATAGGGAAATTAGTAGCTGCATTCCCAGCTGCACGATTCGGACCGTTACACTACCGAAATTTACAAAGATCAAAAATCTCAGCGTTAAAAACAAATGCTGGTCACTTTGATCGGCCAATTCAGTTACCATCAGAAGCCAGAGATGAGCTACAATGGTGGGTTGAGAATATTAAAGAATGTCATAAACCTATCATAGTGGGCAACCCTGATGTTGTGTTACAAACTGACGCAAGCGCACAAGGTTGGGGAGCAACTGATACGATGTCCAGTTGTGATGGCAGATGGAATTCTCATGAGGCTACATTTCTGGAGGCACATGGGATAAATTATATAGAAATGTTGGGCGCATTTCATGGACTGCGGGCTTACTGTACTAATTCACAGAAATTTACATGTCCGCCTTCAAATAGATAATACTACAGTGGTGGCTTACATCAATCATATGGGTGGTATCAGGTCGCTACCTTGTGATGAATTGGCTAATACAATTTGGCACTGTTGCATTGAAAGAAACATTTGGATTACTGCGACCTATTTGCCTGGGAAGCTCAATACAGTGGCGGACACCAGGTCACGAGTCTTTAATGACAACATTGAGTGGATGTTAAATCCCCAAATTTTTGGAGATATTATAGCTCGCTTTGGGACACCAGATATTGACTTATTTGCGTCCAGGTTGAACCATCAGATACCAACGTATGTGTCATGGGAACCAGACCCTGGGGCAATAGCGATGGATGCATTTTCGATCCATTGCGGGAAATGGTTTTGCTACGCATTTCCCCCATTCTGCCTGATCAGTCGGGTGTTGCAGAAAATTAAACTGGACTCTGCAACTGGTATATTGATTATTCCCGACTGGCCTACACAACCATGGTACCCGATGGTTGAGAAAATTTTAAAAACAACCATGGATGGCGATTGGGAAACACCCCAAATTAATTACTCACCCTATTACGGGGATCAGTCATCCTTGCAATGGTCATTTAAACTTGTTGGCTTGCAGGTTCTGAAAAGACCTCTCATCCGGGCAGGCATCTCTTCAAGAGCAATGAACCTCATTGCAGCATCATGCCGGGAATCCACCCGGAAACAATACCTCACTCAAATCAGAAAGTGGGAGGATTTCTGTGCCCGGAACAACAAGTCCTCCAACTCGGCAACAATACCGGATGTGTTGGAGTTCCTCGCAGGCCTTCACTTTGATGCTGGCCTCAGCTACAGTGCCATCAACAGCGCCAGGAGTGCGCTGTCTTCATACCTGGATATAGGTATCGGCTCCCACCACCTGGTGTCTAAATTAATGAGGGGAGTATTCAATACCAACCCTCCACTACCCAGATATACAGTAACGTGGGATGTGGGAATCGTGCTGACCCTACTGAGCAGCTGGGCTCCAATAGATGAGCTACCATTGAAACAGCTCACCCTTAAGGTGGTGATGCTCATGGCACTGACGACAGCCCAACGAGTCCAGACGTTACAAAAACTGCGTCTGGACAGCATGGTGGCCACCCCTGGTCGAATAAAATTTTTTGTTAAAGAATTATTAAAACAGCACAGGCCAGGGGCGCATGGGCTGCAGCTAGAGTTTCGGGCGTACCCTGTGGATGCCACACTCTGCATAGTGACCCATCTCCACTACTACATCCAAGTTACTGGTGCTATCAGGATGAAGGAACAGGGACTCTTCATCAGCCATAAACCTCCGCACCGTCAAGTGACTACACAGACTATCGCCAGGTGGCTCAGGATAGTGTTGGATGCAGCAGGGGTCGCTACTGACATTTTTAAGCCTCATTCCACCAGAGCTGCATCCACATCATCAGCGAGAGCCATGGAGGTGCCCATGGGCCACATTCTCACCCCCTGCGGGCTGGGCCAGTGAGAAAAACGTTTCAGCAATTCTATAATAAACCTCTGGCCGCCCCTGCGACATTCGCAGAAGCTATCCTGGGTATTGCTCAGTAAATATTTGTCCCCAAATTAGGGGTTTGTTGTTTATTTGATTAATAAATTGTGTTGATTTTTCAGCCACTGTCAACTGAACTCCATTAACAGTCTTACTCCATCAGAATGGCGGCAGTGTGATAAGCATGGACGTTGTTCAGGGCGTGAAATCACAGAGCTTTGAAATCTTCACGAAGTCACTCACGTGACTCCGAAGTAAAATAGTAAGATTAAACGAGAACTTACCAAGTTTGAAGGTTGATCTGTATTTTACGAGGAGTCGCAGTGAGGGATTTCGTGCCCACCGCTCCCACCCTCTATCACCAGGTCAATCAGGTAGTTCTACGGTTTTCATTCTTACTATTTTTAGTCATGGTTGGTTCTGTGATTCCACACCGCTGCTTTGAAGGATGCCGCGCATGCGTGCTGGCGGGGTCTTCACGAAATCCCTCACCGCGACTCCTCGTAAAATACAGATCAACCTTCAAACTTGGTAAGTTCTCGTTTAATCTTACTATTTTGATTTGTCCTGCCAAGATGTAGCACCTCACATTCATCAGCATTAAACTCCATCTGCCATCTTTCAGCCCACTCTTCCAAATGGCCCAAATCTTTCTGTAGACTTTGAAAATCTACTTCATTATCCACAACACCACCTATCTTAGTATCATCTGCATACTTACTTATCCAATTTTCCACCCCATCATCCAGATCATTGATGTACATGACAAACAACAGTGGTCCCAACACAGATCCCTGAGGCACCCCACTGGTCACTGGCTTCCAACCTGACAAACAGCCATCCACCATTACTCTCTGGCATCTCCCATTCAGCCACTATTGAATCTCCGCCATTAACGCCCAAAGATTGAACCTTCTTAACCAACCTTGTCAAAGGCCTTACTAAAAATCCATATAGACAACATCCACTGCTTTACCCTCATCAATTTCCCTAGTAACCTCTTCAAAAAATTCAAGAAGGTTTGTCAAACATGACCTTCCAGGCACAAATTCATGTTGACTGTTCCTGATCAGACCCTGGTTATCCAGATGCTTATATATATTATCTCTAAGTATTTCTTTCCATTAATTTGCCCACCAATGACATCAAACTAACAGTCTATAATTGCTAGGTTTATTCTTTGAACCCTTTTTAAACAATGGAACAACATGCGCAGTACGCCAATCCTCCGGCCATGTTTTCCTCTGAGCAAATGAGATGCCCCACTTATGAAATTAACTCTTCAGTACAAAGATGAGTGAAAAATAAGCAGAGTGCAGAATGTAGTAAAAGAGAAAGTACAGATTAAAAAAAATTGGAAGAGTGGCAACAAATATCTCCTTCAATGACGTCCTCGGTAACCTTTTGAAGACTTGGCTTGTCAAAACTATTAATGCAGCTAATTGTGGGGCTAGCTCTCATTGACCAAATTAATTGTTCACCTTGGCACTGAAAACTAAGCTACTCTTGATGGTAGAAAATTTAAGGTTTTCCACAGATATTGGTCATATAATTCACACCTGAATTGTGATGTTTGTGATTATTGTTCCAGTGGAGCATCGCCTCACTGAAAACCCTAAATTCCAGTTATCTGTGGAAGCCAGATGTTACATTTACCCTATAGTATAATATAATATAATAAAATATATTATATCATAATATATCATGAAATAACATATATTGAAACTTTGAAATGTCTGAAGAAGGGTTTCGCCCCAAAATGTGTTGACTTTTTCCTTCGCTCCACAGATGCTAGCCGCACCCGCTGAGCTTCTCCACCACTTTTGTCTACCTATTGAAACTTTAACATTATTTAGGCAAATTCATGGACATTGTGCATTATTTAAATATATTTATATATCATTATAAGCATACAGTGGAGTGGATCACAGTAAATTCTCACAATAACGGACCTCTATGCAACAAATTTTGGTTACAGCGGCCCGAGGCTCCCGTTGCAACTCCCCCATCCCCACTTCGGCCAGTTACTCAATGAGATAGTGCCACGTGATGCTCTTCCAGCTGTGGTTTCCTCCCCCCCCCCCCCCCCGGAAATTGACCTGTAGCGGACAATGGGCAATATTGGACACTATCCTTTCCTTCCTGATGGTCTGTTATTGCAAGGGTTTAGTGGAACTTATATTTAGGTATCATCACAGAACAACTGTTTTACATGATATTTCCCCCTCCACAGTTAAAGTACAATGCAATAGAAATGCCTGGATCCAGCACATTGAACTGTTTCAAATGTCTGATGTAATTTCCTCTCTTATTAAGAATAGCTATTTTGAAGGACAGGACAAAATTTCCCTTGTTTAATATTTTTGTTCTGTTTTGTGAAGTGAGTGTTTTTATAACAAAGTATATTGGCAGAGGCCAACATAATTGTTTCAGAACTTGTCACAGCCAAATACCATAATTAACAAATATAAAATAATATCGTCAATGAGAGCAAGCTCCACAAGCGGCAGTATATATATATTTGACATGCCAAGTCTTTAAATGGTTACTGTAACCTTCCATTTGTTTGCAGTCTTTAATAGAAATTTATTGCAGCCATTCAAAATGTGTTTTTACGTACTTTCTCTGTTGCTGTAGGACTGCCTTCTGCTCTCTGTTTATTTTCTCTTCTGCATCACCTGAAGTACACATGACTGGTATGGTTTGCCTAGACAATACGGTGGCACGGTGGGTGTAGCAGTAGAGCGATTGCCTTACAGCACTCGAGACCCAAGTTTGATCCTGACTCTTCTTCTTAAGCCCTTTGCTCCTCTAGGGAACATAGGCCCATTGATAAATGTCCTCCATCATCACTCGGTTGTTGGCAGTTCTTTCGAGATCTCCCCAGTTGAGCCCACTCTCAGACATTTCTCTCTGGACAACCTCTTCTCCAGCTGTTCCTGGGTGGACCTCTTTTCCTTTTTCCTTGGGGGCTCCATTTCAGGGCTTGCCGATTTATTTATTTAATTATTTTTTTTGGCAAGTTTCCTGAGGGTTGTGTCCAATCCAACTCCATTTTCTCCTTCGAATTTAAGTTAATGGCTTGTTCTTTTTCACGGGTCCACATTGCTTTACTTTGTCTCTCCACCAGATGTTAATTATTCTCCTAAGGCAGCTGTTTGCAGCCTGTTTTGTTGTTTTCCCCATCATCTGATCCATACAGCATCACCTGTTTCACATTTGAGTTTAAAGATGCGTATTTTGGTGTTCAAGTGTTGTTTTGAGCTCCAGATCTCCCTGAGCATGTTAAACACCACCCTAGCCTAATTCATGCTACTTTTTTATGTCTGCTCTGCCCCCTCCAGTGATGTCCACAACACTGCCTAGATTATGTGAATGCTTCTACCTCCTCCAGGTGCAGTGCTTTAGTGCATAAGGATTAGGGTTGCTGGTTTTGAGCGGATTGTAGGTTAATTTCCCTCGTGTGTGTAAGGTGGTGTTAATGTGCGCGGATTGCTGGGCGGTGCGGATTCGGTGGGCCAAAGGCCTGCTACCACACCATAATATCTAAAACTAAACTAAACTAATACACAAAGCAAACATTTATTACTGTCTTCGGTGATGGATTAAAGAAATATTATTGTATTAAAATAAAGGAATTTCCGACGACTTTCAGAATATTTCACTTCATGAACTGTCTATAATTAAGTAATTCCTGATATATTTGGTGTAATAATGACCCCATAAAAGATTATTCCTCACGATTAAAACAATAACAATTACAAATCCAGAATCACAAAAGAATTGCAGATGTTTGCAATCTGAAGAAAAAAAAAACTGCTGGCAGCATACGTAGCGTTTGAGATAGATTTCTGGTTGGAGATCCTGTATCATGGGTCTACAATTATCAGGAATGCAATTTATCTATTTTTAAATTCTCTCAGAGCCTGGTCACCTGCAGATCCAAGTTGATCAAACTGGTTTCTTTAACTGCTGGGCTTCTGACTGTCCGTGTGCAAGATGACTGCGAATCTATGCTCATTGAATCCCATTTTCACAACTCAAGGTCCAACATCTTCTTAAACATAAAAATGTCTTGCCGTAGATGTGTATTGAAATGAGATTCCTTCTGAGCAATGTCCCAACCTTGGCACAATGCCGTTGCCTTGATGTCTTAATTACTATACAGTTTAACCCAATATTTCCTGTCTAACCTTACAAAGAGACAATAGACATCCCTTGCTAATCCCGGAAAATCAGTTCTATAACTGGAAAACATATGGGCACTTGTTTTGTTCCAACTCCTAACCACTAATAATCATGTCACTTTATGTGATTATGACCATATAAGTCTACGCTCTAACTCATTTTAATTCTAAAACACATGTCCACAGAATTGCTTGATATGTTGTGTTTGTTGCCCTATTGACGATAGCAGTCCAATTTATCAAATAATTTTCCATAATAATGAGATGAGTTATTACAGTCAAATGTTTTATTTTGATAGAGTTCTGGAGAAATTTCATCGATGCATCAGATAAAACTTTTGGCATATTGTCAATAAAACACAGAGTTAGAGACTTTAGTTTTGTGCAAATCACTGCACCATCTTGATAAATGGTGGGCATTTATCGATCATAGAAATAGGGGAGATGCAGCGAGACCTGGTGTGTCATGGTACACCATCATTGAAAGTAGACATGCAGGTGCAGCAGGCAGTGAAAAAAGCGAATGGTATGTTACTTTCATAGCAAAAGGATTTGAGTACAGGAGCAGGGAGGTTCTACTTCAGTAAGAGACAGATAATGTACAGGGTCTTGGTGAGACCACACCTGGAGTATTACGTGCAGTTTTGGTCTCCAAATCTGAGGAAGGACATTATTGCCTATAGGGGAGTGCAGAGAAGTCGTTCACCAGATATACTGATTCCTGGGATGTCAGGACTGTCTTATGAACATTAATGAAAGACTGGATAGACTCGGTTTATACTTCTGGAATTTAGGAGATTAAGAGGGGATCTTATAGAAACTTACAAAATTCTTAAGGGGTTGACAGGCTAGATGCAGGAAGATACACCTTGTTATATACCCGATGTTGGGGAAGTCCAGGACAAGGGGTTCACAGCTTAAGATAAGGGGGGAAATCCTTTAGACCGAGATGAGAAGAGACTTTACTGTGTTATCTTCACACAGAGTGGTGTAGGAGTTAGAGCTCTGGAACTCTCTGCCACAGTGAGGGTAGTTGAGGCCAGTTCATTGGCTATATTTAAGAGTGAGTTGGATTGTGGCCTTGTGGCTAAGGGGATCAGAGGTATGGAGAGAAGGCAGGTACGGGATACTGAGTTGGATGATCAGCCAGATTCAAATTGAAGGATGGCGGTGCAGGCTCGAAGGGCTGAATGGCCTACTCAGAGTCCTGCACCTAATTTCTATTTTTCTATGTTTCTATAATGGTAAGTTTTAGCTACTTGGTCAGTTTCTTGTTGAACTAAATTAAAAGCGCATGTTTGCAATCAAAAGCGCCTGAACAATGGGTTGGGAAGAAAGCCAAACTGTAAGAAAGAGGACTGCGCCTCCTTTTCAATAGCAGCCAGCTCTTGCATGCTCTTGATAAAGGATTTGACTCGGTTTTCAAAAAATGTGAAGTATTTTTCTAAGTTGCATATATAAACCATATAACCATAAACAATTACAGCATAGAAACAGGCCCTCTCGCCCTTACAGTCCCCTTTGTTTTCCCCTAGTCCCATCTACCTGCACCCAGACCATACCCCTCCATTCCCTTCCCCGTCATATTACCTATCACTGTATATTCCAGGCAAGTTACCTCATTTAGAAATTTCTCTGGTTTTGTTACCTCTCCCTTCATGCCTCATAAAGTATACCTTGACATTCACCACCTGTTCACGAGGCAGATATTAACATAGAAACACGCAAGAGTTGTAACAGCACAGAATTTACAGGCCTTCGATCACACCCAAATTGTGCTGACCATCAAGCATACATTTATAAATTGTGTCCTCTGGCTCTTTACTCCCATATGTGGGTAAAATACTTTGCATTTATTGTGCTCTGTTCTGAAGAAGGGACCCAAAGTGAAACTTTCACCCAACTTTTTCTAGGAGATGCTGCCTCGACCACCCTTAGTTACTCCAGCACTTTGCGTCTTTCTAGTGTTGTTTATTTCCCCCCCCCCCCCCATCTTGACAGAATAGACAACAAAACTCAGGGCCTGCCTAGATAGTTAGGGCTGTCCACTCACACGACCCTTTTAACAAGCTGATGGCCTATCAAGCTGCCCCTCAGAAAATAACCCCAGGGTGAAACGGGGAAGTCATCTCTGCTGAAAGCAATTCCGTCTCAGTTACCCAGCCAATAATGAAGTGACCAAGAATAATAAAAACACGTTTTCAGCCAAGTGATGATTTTTTGACTCGGATAAGAGTGGGAATCCTGATTCGGAGTCACAGTTCATTTCATTTTTCACTCCTGATGAGATCTGAAAATTCTGTTAGCAGTGGCCGAAATCTTCGGCGCACCAATGGCCTGTCGGTACACAGGCGCTTGCGGCTCGTACACAGCGTTCTTGACATTGTAACGCAGCGACTTGACAGCATTGGCACCTAGCGCGTGGCGTTGCGCGATTATGTCATTCCCCCTGTATGGCATTGCGTGATGATGTCACCGCCCGACAGCCGTGCCGACTATCGCCAAATTCAGTTGGCCTGCCTCCTGCCCAGCTGATTGGTAAGCATGACGCAAATGACGTCAATCGCGTGTACTTAGCGCGAATTTGCTTCCGTTTTGGTTGCGCCAAACGCACGTAATCGCATGCAAGTGGGACAGGCCCTTTTTTTATGTGCTGAAGAGACATTGTATGTAAAATGAATTTATTCACATCACACACTGTCTAATTCAATTCATAGAAAATAGAAAGTGCCGATCGTATTTAGTTATCTCAAAGCATCAACAAAGCAATAAGTGCAGCAAACTTTGCTGGAATATTTCCAGGGGAACTATGCTTGTCTCGAGCATAAGCACTGGATCAGTGGTGATTAGAATAGCTCAAAATCATTGAAGGGGTGAGAATGGAAATCTGTTCTAATTCGTAAAAAGGATTAATGTCCAGTAGGACATATTTAAGCCTCATGGTTGAATAACCGAAGGAGAGATGGTGGGGGTGGGGGAGGGGGGACCTGATTTCCATAGAGCGAGTGATTATGATCTGGGACCAACTTCCCCCCTGCAGTGATGCAATATTAATGCATTTCTAAAATTTGAATAGTTCATTATAGGTCATAGTGAAACAGGACAAAAGATGACGGGGGTGGTGGGGGGGGAATCAGCAAGTGCAAGAACAGTAAGTCTTGTTTTTCTCCTCAGTGTTTGCTTTCTCAAGGAACACAGTTGTGATGGTTAAGGCACAAAACAACAAACAACTAACAATCACAGTGTAAAGAACTTTCCCATCTTACGGTGGTTTACTGTTTTTATTATCGTTGCCTTATCTGAAAAAGATCACAACGAATTAATATGGAGAATGACCACGTGTTAAATTATGCCCCAATGTTTATTCTTTCATGTGCACAAGACCACAGTTTTTGAAAGCCTTTTAGATTAAGATCGGGAAACTTTTTAATCATGGAGGAGTACGTGACTATTTTCAGTTCACCAGAGATAGCTTGCGTGTAACTTGTGGTAAGTATTTTTTTCTAATAACTTGTTTCATTCTAATAATATTACTCTCGGTTGATTATTTGATCTACTGAGTCATTTTTCTTTTGGCAGAATTGATGTAACATTTTTTCCTTCACAAAGAATGATCCCAGAAATTGAGTCTCGCGCGCGCAGGTCAATCTATGATGAGCATTTGTCGGGACTGGGCGGCCTGTACACGCTGGATTTTAAAAGAATGAGGGTGGGACCTCATTGAAACATACAGAATAGTAAAAGGCTTGGATAGAGTCGATGTGGCGAGGATTGTTTCCACTAGTGGGAGGGTCTAGGACTAGAGGTCAAAGCCTCAGAATGAAAGGACATTATTTTAGGAAGGAAATGAGGAGAGATTCCTCAGTCAGAGGGTGGTGAATCTGTGGAATTCTTTGCCACAGAAGGCTGTGAGACCAAGTCAGTGGATATTTTTAAGGCAGAGAAATATAGATTTTTGATTATTAGTGTCAGAGGTTATTGAGAGAAGAAGGAGAATGGGGTTAGGAGGGAGAGATAAATCACCCATGATTGAATGGCGTAGACTTGATGGCCTGAATGGCCTAATTCTACTCCCATCACATGACTTTATGACCTTATGATCCCAAAAATAAAGCATTGTCATTATCATTGTTGCTAACAGCCATGTTCCTATCATAAATCTAATAGGACAGACCGGCTCAAAGTCAGGAGATACAGTGGCATCTCCTGACTTTTGGTATTCAAGGGGTATTCATACCCTTGAACTTTTTCCACATTTTGTCACGTACACTCAGAACATAAATGTATTTTATTGGGAATTTATGTGATAGACCAACACAAAGTGGTGCATAATTGTGAAGTGGAAGGAAAATGATATCATGGTTTCCAAATTTTATTACAAATAAAAAACTGAAAAGTGTGGCATGCAAAAAGTATTCAATAATGAGTCAATACTTTTGGTAGAACCACCTTCTCGTTTGCAATTTACAGCTGCAAGTCTTTGGGGTATTCTCTGCCAGCTTTGCACATCTAGAGACTGAAATTTTATTTGCCCATTCTTATTTGCAAAATAGCTCAAGCTCAGTCAGATTGGATGGAGAGCGTCTGTGAACAGCAATTTTCAAGTCTTACCAGAGATTCTCAATTGGATTTAGGTCTGGACTTTGACTGGGCCAGTATATACACATGATTATGCTTTGATTTTCTAAACCATTCCATTGTAGCTCTGGCTGTTTTGATGTTTAGGGGTCGTTGTCCTGCTGGAAGGTGAACCTCCGCCCCAGTCTCAAGTCTTTTTATGCAGACTCTATACAGGTTTTCTACCCTCTTCCAGATTGCCCCCCCCCCCACTATCCCATCTTGTGGCTCCATCCATCTTCCCATCAACTCTGACCAGCTCCCTGTCCCTGCTGAAGAAAATGCATCCCCACAGCAATTGCTGCCACCACACATGTTTGCACAGTGGGGATGGGTGTCTTTCAGGTGATGTGCAGTGTTAGTTTACCGCCACACATTGCGTTTGCATTTTTAGGCCAAAACCTCAATTTTGATCTCATCAGACCAGAGCACCTTCCTCCACATTGTTTGCTGTGGTCCCCCACATGGCGTGTGGCAAACTGCAATCGGGACTTCTTATGGCTTTGTTTCAACGATGGCTTTATTCTTGCCACTCTTCCATAAAGGGCCCTATTTGTGGAGTGCACGACTAATAGTTGTCCTGTGGACAGATTCTTCCCACCTGAGGCTGTGGATCTCTGCAGCTCCTCCAGAGTTACCATGGGCCTCTTGGCTGCTTCTCTGATCAATGCTCTCCTTGCCCGGCCTGTCAATTTAGGTGGACGGCCCCATGTCTTGGTAGGTTTGTAGTTGGGCCATACTCTTTCCATTTTCGGATGATGGATGAACAGTGCTCCATGAGATGTTCAAAAGCTTGGGATATTTTCTCTTTATAACCTAACTCCTGCTTTGTATAAAAACGTCTCCACAACTTTATCCCTGACCTCTCTGGTGTGTTCCTTGGGCTTCATGATACTGTTTGTTCACTAATGTTCTCTAACAAACCTCTGAGGCCTTCACAGAACAGCTGCATTTATACTGAGATTAGATTACACACAAGAGGACTCTTTTTTACTAATTAGTTGAAACTTCTGAATGCAATTGGTTGCACTGGATTTTATTTGAGGGTATCAGAGTAAAGGGGGCTGAATACATTTGCACACCACACTTTTCAGTTTTTTTATTTGTAATAAAATTTGAAAACCATGTATCATTTTCCTTCCACTTCACAATTATGGGCCACTTTGTGCTGGTCTATCACATTCAAATCCCAATAAAATACATTTACTTGAATACTTTCTCTATGTGGTTGTAATCGTGACAAAATGTGGAAAAGTTCAGGGGTATGAAAAACTTTTGCAGCCACTGTTGATCCTTGGTAAAAAGCTGATGCGATGTGTGTCTGTAAAGTACACAGGGGTATTTGTGAGCTGAGCCCATCATGATGTTTGGCCTGCAGATAAGGGTGTGATAGGTCTCTTTTGAAGATAGATCTAATGGACTGATCTGCTTACTGCTTAATTAAACAGAAAATGTTGGAAAACGTCACAAGTAGGGCAGTCTCTATGGAAAGAAAAACAGTAAGCTTCGGCCATGGTGGAGCATGGGCCACGAAGTGCAGGTTAGAGTTGCCGCCTTACAGCGCCAGTGACCCAGGTATGATCCTGTCCGTACGGAAATTTGCACGTTCTCCGTGACATGTGGGTATTCTCCATACTCATGTATGCACAGATGCAGTTTTTAGGTTAATTGGCTTCAGTAACAATTGAAAACTGGTACCCTGTAGAGACTTAAATATAAATATACCAATTATCTTGGGTCCACACTGGATTCCGTTTACTACT